>CATOUR010000643.1:0-38256 GCA_951848785.1 Callosobruchus maculatus | reverse complement strand
CTCAGGCGGAACGCTATTACCAGCAGGCGCGCAGCGTCGATAACGCGGACAGCTACGCGGTGCTGGGGCTGGGTGACGCGGCGGCGGCGCGTAAAGATAACGACGCGGCCGAACGCTATTACCGCCAGGCGTTACGCATGGACAGCGGCAACAGCAACGCGGTGCGCGGCCTTGCCAATATTTATCGCGCGCAGTCCCCGGAGAAAGCGACACAGTTTATTCAGTCGCTCTCTGCCAGCCAGCGCCGCAGCATTGATGATATTGAACGCAGCCTGACGAACGAGCAGCTCTCGGCCCAGGCTGAACGGCTGGAAAGCCAGGGGAAATATGCCCAGGCCGCAGAAATTCAGCGCCGCCGCCTTGCGCTTTCGCCGGGCGACGTGTGGATCACCTACCGTCTTTCGCGCGATCTGTACAGCGCGGGCCAGCGCAGCGAGGCGGATAACCTTATGCGCCAGCTGGCAAGCCAGAAGCCGGGCGATCCGGAGCAGGTGTACGCCAGCGGGCTTTACCTGTCCGGTAACGATCGGGACCGTGCCGCGCTGGCACATCTGAATACGCTGCCGCGCGACAGGTGGAACGGTAATATCCAGGAGCTGGCGGAACGTCTGCAAAGCATCAGGTGCTGGAAACCGCTAACCGCCTGCGCGACAGCGGTAAAGAGCAGGAGGCGGAAGCGCTGCTTCGCCAGCAGCCTGCGTCCACCCGTATCGACCTGACGCTGGCGGACTGGGCGGAACAGCGTGGCGACCGCGACGCCGCGAAAAACGCCTACAGCACCGTCCTGCAACGCGAACCGCAGAACGAAGACGCTATTCTCGGCCTGACCGAAGTGTATATTGCGCAGGGCAACAAGGACGCGGCGCGCGCGACGCTGGCGACGCTGCCGGCGGAGCAAAACGGCGAACCGCTCTCCATCAATATGCAGCGCCGGCTTGCCATGGCGCAGGCAGGCCTGGGCGATTCGGCCGCAGCAGAAAAGACCTTCAACGCCATTCTTCCTCAGGCAAAGTCGCAGCCGCCTTCTATGGAGAGCGCGTTGGTGGTGCGTGATGCCGCCCGTTTCCAGGCACAAAGCGGTCGGCCTCAGCAGGCGCTGGACACATATAAAGACGCGATGGTCTCCTCGGGCATTACCACGGCCCGCCCGTCCGATAACGACAGCTTTACGCGCCTGACGCGTAACGATGAAAAAGATGACTGGCTGAAGCGCGGCGTGCGCAGCGATGCGGGCGAGCTGTACCGTCAGCAGGATCTTAACGTCACGCTGCAACACGATTACTGGGGATCCAGCGGTACGGGAGGGTATTCCGACCTTAAAGCGCACACCACCATGCTTCAGGTTGACGCGCCGCTGTCGGACGGTCGAATGTTCTTCCGTAGCGATCTGGTCAATATGAACGCCGGCTCCTTTGATACGGACAACGGCACCTACGATCCAACGTGGGGTACCTGCGCCGAAACGCCATGTCGCGGAAGCACGAATCAGTCGGCCAACGGCGCCAGCGTGGCCGTCGGCTGGCAGAATAACACCTGGGCGTGGGATATCGGTACCACGCCGATGGGCTTTAACGTAGTGGACGTGGTGGGTAGCCTGAGCTACAGCAACGATGTAGGGCCGATTGGCTACACCCTGAACGCCCATCGTCGTCCGGTTTCCAGCTCCGTGCTGGCGTTTGCCGGGCAAAAAGATCCCAATACCGACACCACCTGGGGCGGCGTGCGCGCTACCGGCGGCGGCGTGAGCGTGAGCTATGATAAAGGCGAAGCTAACGGTATCTGGTCAAGCCTGAGCGCCGACAGCCTGACCGGGAAGCATGTGGAAGATAACTGGCGCGTCCGCTGGATGACCGGCTACTACTACAAGCTCATCAACAAAAACAATGAGCGCCTGACGGTCGGCGTGTCTAACATGCTGTGGCACTATGATAAAGACTTAAGCGGCTATTCGCTGGGTCAGGGCGGCTACTACAGTCCTCAGGAGTATGTATCCTTCGCCTTACCGGTGAACTGGCGCAAACGCACGGAGAACTGGTCATGGGAGCTGGGTGGCTCCGTCTCCTGGTCCCATTCAAAAACAAAAGATGTGATGCGTTATCCGCTGCAGGGGCTGATCCCCGACAATGAGCCAGGCCGTTATACCGATAAAGGGGTGATGGAAACCGGCAGCAGCTCGTCGGGCACCGGTTATACCGCGAGGGCGATTGTTGAGCGCCGCGTGACGTCCAACTGGTTTGTGGGTCTGGGCGTCGATATTCAGGAAGCGAAAGATTATACCCCGAGCCATGCGCTGCTCTATGTGCGCTATTCTGCCGCGGGCTGGCAGGGTGATATGGACTTACCGCCGGAACCGCTGGTGCCTTATGCAGACTGGTAATCGGATTTTCTCTTAATCTAATTGTAAGTCTCTCTTAAAAGTCCAGCTATCGGGTATACTCGGGCGCACCAGGTTTACACCCTGGTGCGCCCTGCGCTTCGAGTTTTGTGGAGAGTCATTTTGCGTGTCAGCCGTTCCTTAACGATCAAACAGATGGCGATGGTATCTGCCGTCACAATGCTGTTTGTCTTCATCTTCTGCGTTATTTTGCTGTTTCATTCCGTACAGCAGAATCGCTATAACACGGCCTCGCAACTGGAAAGTATCGCCCGCTCGGTGCGGGAACCGCTGTCAGCCTCGATCCTGAAAGGGGATATTCCCGAGGCGGAATCTATTCTGAAACGCATCCAGCCCGCCGGTATCGTAAGCCGCGCAGACGTCGTGCTACCTAACCAGTTCCAGGCGCTGCGGATGAGTTTTATTCCTGAGCGCCCCGTCCCGATGATGGTGATGCGCATGTTTGAGCTGCCGGTGCAGATTTCGCTGCCTCTCTATTCACTGGAAAGGCCTGCCAACCCGCAGCCGCTGGCGTATCTGGTGTTACAGGCGGACTCGTACCGCATGTATAAATTCGTCATGAGCTGGGTTGCTACATTAGTGACTACTTACTTACTTCTGACGTTAATGCTGAGCGTGGCGCTGACGTGGTGTATCAACCGGCTGATTGTGCATCCCCTGCGCCGCATCGCCCGTGAGCTGAACGATCTCTCCCCGCAGGAGCACGTCGGGCATCAGCTTGCCCTGCCGCGCCTTCACCACGACGATGAAATCGGCATGCTGGTCCGGAGTTACAATATCAACCAGCAGCGCGTTCTGCGCCAGCAGGAAGAGCTGAGCAACAACGCCACCCGCTTCCCGGTTTCAGACCTGCCAAACAAAGCGTTTTTGATGGCCTTGCTGGAGCAGATCGTGGCCCGCCAGCAGACCACCGCGCTGATGGTGATAGCCTGCGAAACCTTGCAGGACACGGCAGGCGTGCTGAAAGAGAGCCAGCGCGAGATGCTGCTGCTGACGCTGGTGGAAAAGGTGAAATCAGTGCTGTCGCCGCGGATGGTGCTCACCCAGGTGAGCGGCTATGACCTGGTGGTTATTGCTCACGGTGTAAAAGAGCCGTGGCACGCCATCACGCTAGGTCAGCAAGTACTCACTGTCATTAATGAGCGGCTGCCCGTGCAGGGCATCCAGCTTCGCCCGAGCGCCAGCATCGGCATTGCGATGTACTACGGTGGCCTGACCGCCGAGCAGCTGTACCGTCGCGCTTTCTCTGCGGCGTTTACCGCGCGCCGTAAAGGGAAAAATCAGATCCAGTTCTTTGACCCGGAGCAGATGGAAAAAGCCCAGCAGCGCCTGACGGAAGAGAGCGACATTCTGACGGCGATGGACAATCGCCAGTTTGCGCTCTGGCTACAGCCGCAGGTGAATTTGAGCACGGGCGAAGTAACCAGCGCCGAAGCGTTGCTGCGTATGCAGCAGCCGGATGGCGCGTGGGAGCTGCCTGAAGGCATGATCGAGCGTATCGAGTCCTGCGGCCTGATGGTGACCGTGGGGTACTGGGTGCTGGAAGAGTCGTGCCGCCAGCTCGCGGCCTGGCAGCAGCGGGGCATCACTCTGCCGCTGTCGGTGAATCTTTCTGCGCTACAGCTGATGCATCCGACCATGGTGTCGGAGATGCTGGAGCTGATCCAGCGCTACCGCATTCAGCCAGATACGCTGATTCTGGAAGTCACCGAGAGCCGTTGTATCGACGATCCTGACGACGCCGTCGCCATTCTGAAACCGCTGCGCAACGCCGGCATCCGCATTGCGCTGGATGATTTTGGTATGGGCTATTCAGGCCTCCGCCAGCTTCAGCATATGAAGGCCCTGCCGGTGGACGTCCTGAAAATCGACAAAACCTTCGTTGAGGGATTACCGGAAGACAGCAGCCTGGTGCAGGCCATTATCCAGATGGCGCACAGCCTGAACCTGCACGTGATTGCCGAAGGTATTGAAACCGAAGCCCAGCGCGAGTGGCTGGCTGCGGCGGGCGTTAAGAGCGGGCAGGGCTTCCTGTTTGCCCGCGCCGTGCCGTCGGATATTTTCGAACAACGCTATCTCGCCGATGCCGGCAATAACGCAAAAGTGTAATTTTGTTGCTGGCTTGTGCGAGCCAGCTCAAAGTTCTTAACATTTGTGTTTCAAATTTGAACCTCGTTTATTTCTGTCCTGTTATGTGGGTGTTATTTTAAAGCCGCAGGTTAACCATAGCCTTACAAAACCTGTGGTTTTTCTTTTCAAGGACACCCTATGAAAACCTCACTCTTTAAAAGTCTTTACTTCCAGGTCCTGACAGCCATCGCAATCGGTATTTTGCTCGGTCACTACTACCCGGAACTGGGCGCGCAGATGAAGCCGCTCGGCGACGCGTTCGTTAAGCTGATTAAAATGATTATCGCGCCGGTAATTTTCTGTACCGTGGTGACCGGTATCGCCGGCATGGAAAGCATGAAGGCGGTTGGTCGTACGGGGGCAGTCGCCCTGCTGTACTTCGAGATTGTCAGTACCATCGCGCTGATTATCGGCCTGATTATCGTTAACGTGGTGCAGCCTGGCGCGGGCATGAACGTTGACCCGGCCACGCTGGATGCGAAGGCGGTGGCGGTTTACGCTGAACAGGCGAAAGATCAGGGGATTGTCGCCTTCCTGCTGGACGTTATTCCGAGCAGCGTCATCGGCGCGTTTGCGAGCGGAAACATCCTTCAGGTGCTGCTGTTTGCCGTGCTGTTTGGCTTTGCCCTGCATCGCCTGGGCAGCAAAGGCCAGCTGATTTTTAACGTCATTGAAAGCTTCTCGCAGGTTATCTTCGGCATTATCAACATGATCATGCGTCTGGCCCCGATTGGCGCATTCGGCGCAATGGCCTTCACCATCGGTAAATACGGCGTCGGCACGCTGGTACAGCTGGGCCAGCTGATTATCTGCTTCTACATCACCTGTATTCTGTTTGTGGTCGTGGTTCTCGGCTCCATCGCCCGCGCGACCGGCTTCAGCATCTTCAAATTTATCCGCTACATTCGCGAGGAGCTGCTGATTGTTCTCGGCACGTCTTCCTCTGAGTCCGCGCTGCCGCGCATGCTCGATAAAATGGAAAAGCTGGGCTGCCGTAAGTCGGTAGTGGGGCTGGTTATTCCTACGGGCTACTCGTTTAACCTGGACGGTACCTCCATATACCTGACGATGGCGGCGGTCTTTATCGCCCAGGCCACCAATAGCCATATGGATATCTTCCATCAGATTACGCTGCTGGTGGTGCTCCTGCTCTCCTCGAAAGGGGCAGCGGGGGTTACGGGAAGCGGATTTATCGTGCTGGCAGCGACCATCTCTGCGGTTGGCCATCTGCCGGTGGCGGGCCTGGCCCTGATTCTGGGTATTGACCGCTTTATGTCTGAAGCCCGCGCGTTAACCAACCTGATCGGCAACGGCGTGGCGACGGTGGTGGTAGCGAAATGGGTGAAAGAGCTGGATCACAAGAAGCTCAACGATACGTTAAATAATCGTCCTTCTGAGGACAAAACCCCCGGTTTATCCTCTTAATCCCTCATAAATGCCCGTATTCCCTTGTGGGGATGCGGGCACCTGCGCATAATAACCGCTCATACCTGTCATAATTCGACAAGATTTTTTTTGGGTATATTTCGCTTCCGTCCGTGACGTTTAGCCGAACACGCTGTCTAATCGGATGTTTTCATCGTCATATTTGAGTGCTCACGTCGCGAGACACTCTCTTTAACCAGGAATGTTGATCAGGGGTTCACATGCAGGGCACAAAAATTCGACTCTTAACCGGCGGTTTGCTGATGATGGCAGCAGCCAGTTATGTGCAGGCAGATGCGCTCCAGCCAGACCCGGCCTGGCAACAGGGAACACTGGCGAACGGGTTCCAGTGGCAGGTATTAGCCACTCCGCAACGTCCGAGCGATCGCATCGAAATTCGTCTTTCTGTGAATACCGGCTCCCTCACTGAAAGCACCCAGCAGACCGGCTTAAGCCATTTTATTCCTCGACTGGCGCTCACCCAGAGCGGCAGTTTGCAGGCGGTTCAGGTGCGTTCGCTATGGCAACAGGCCATCGATCCTAAACGCCCGCTGCCGCCGGCTGTTGTCTCCTACGACTACACCATGTTTAACCTGAGCCTGCCTAACAACCGTAACGATCTGCTTAAAGAAGCGCTCACCTACCTTTCCGATGCAACCGGCAAACTGGCAATCACGCCCGAGACCGTTAACTATGCGCTGAGCAACAGCGACATGGTGGCAACCTGGCCCGTGGATACCAAAGAAGGCTGGTGGCGCTACCGCCTGAAAGGCTCAACGCTGCTTGGGCACGACCCGGCAGAGCCGCTGAAGCAGCCGGTTGATGCCGGGCAGGTAAAATCGTTCTACCAGCAGTGGTATACCCCGGACGCCATGACCCTGATTGTGGTCGGCAACGTGGACAGCCGTGCGGTAATCGAGCAAATCAACAAAGCGTTTGGCGACCTGAAAGGGAAGCGTGAAACCCCGGCTCCTGTTCCAACGCTCTCTCCGCTGCGCCCTGAAGCGGTCAGTATCATGACCGATACGGTGCGTCAGGATCGTCTTTCGATGATGTGGGATACCGCCTGGCAGCCGATCCGCGAGTCCTCGGCGCTGCTGCGTTACTGGCGCGCGGACCTGGCGCGTGAAGCGCTGTTCTGGCACGTTCAGCAGACGCTTAGCAAGAACAACGTGAAAGATATTGGCCTCGGCTTTGACTGCCGCGTGCTGTTCCAGCGCGCGCAGTGCGCCATTAACGTGGAGTCGCCGGGCGATAAGCTGAACGCGAATCTCGCCGTGGTGGCAAAAGAGCTGGCAAAAGTGCGGAAAGAAGGGCTGTCTGAAGAGGAGTTTAACGCACTGGTCGCGCAGAAATCCCTCGAATTGCAGAAGCTGTTCGCCACCTATGCCCGCGCCGATACCGATATCTTAATCAGCCAGCGCATTCGTTCCCTGCAGAATCAGGTTGTGGACATCGCGCCGGAACAGTATCAGAAGCTGCGTCAGGACTTCCTCAGCGGGCTGACCGTTGAAATGCTGAATCAGGATCTGCGTCAGCAGCTCTCGCAGGATATGGCGTTGATTCTGCTGCAGCCGAAAGGTGAGCCTGAGTATGACATGAAGGAGCTGAAGGCGACCTGGAGCGCCATTATGGCAACCGCGCCGCAGCCAGCACAGGCGGCGGATGATTTGCACCAGGACGCGAGCGATATTCCGCAGGGTCAGTAAGGCCCGAGGTTCTTTATTCCCTCTCCCTGTGGGAGAGGGTTAGGGAGTGCTTAAGCAGGCATCGCCTCGCGCGGAATAATCGCTCCGCGATACTGAATCACCGTGCTGGCCGTTAAATGGCCACGCTGCGCCGCCGCTTCCGGCGTTCCGCCCGTCAGACGTACCGCCAGATAGCCCGCGCTGAAAGAATCTCCCGCCGCAGTGGTATCTATCACTTTCTCTTTCGCCAGCTTCACCGCCGGGACCTCTATTACGGCTTCACCCGCAACCGCCACCAGGCAAGACTCTGCCCCTCGCTTGATCACCACTTCGCTGACCCCGGCGGCCTGCGTCCGGGCAATCACCTCATCAACCGGTTTTTCGCCCCACAGCGCGTCTTCGTCGTCCAGCGTCAGGAAGGCGATATCGGTGCATTCCAGCATCTGCCGGTAGACCTGCTGCGTCTCTTCGCGGCTGGCCCACAGGCGCGGACGGTAGTTGTTGTCGAAAATCACCTTACCGCCATTGGCGCGACATTCGCGCAGCAGTGACAGCAGCTTCTCACGGCTCTCCTGGCTCAGGATCGCGAGGCTGATCCCGCTCAGATAGAGATAATCAAAGGTGGCCAGTTCTTCGCAAATCGCCGCGGCGGCATCGCTTTCCAGCCAGAATTTGGCGGCCGCCTCGTTGCGCCAGTAGTAGAAGGTCCGCTCGCCGGTGCTGTCGGTTTCGATGTAGTACAGGCCCGGCAGACGGTTTTCCATGCGCTGGATCAGCGAGGTATTAACGTTTTCACCCTGCCAGGCTTCCAGCATCTGCTGGCTGAAGCTGTCCGTTCCCAGCGCGGTAACGTAGTTCACGCTTAGCGCGTCGGGAGCAACCTGACGGGCAATATAAACGGAGGTGTTCAATGTATCGCCACCAAAACCGCGGCTGACTTCCGCGCCTTTCTGGGACAGCTCAATCATGCATTCGCCAATCACGGCAATTTTTTTAGACATAGTCGTGAACCTGAACAGAGTAATTAAAGGTAGTGTGCGCTGTGTGTTTTTTACGGTCAACCATATTAAAACGACGTTCCATTATTTTTTTTGAGCCAGCGCGTGTTCCGGTACATTTCTGTCATCTTAATTTCATTTTCCCGGTGAATTGAACATAAAGTTCTCACCTGGTGGGCCGATAACTCAGTGACGAGTCCAGAAAGGCTATCCCCACACAACAGGACATCCGAAATGAAGTCAGAGCAGGTTATCCAGCGGCTGAGCACTACGCCTGAGGCAAGTATTGAGAACTTGCAGGAGCATCGCTACTGGCTGCAATGTGAGCGAGCGTATACCTATCAGCCCATCTACCGTACCGACGGTCGGTTAATGGCGATTGAGGTATTAACGGTCGTCACGCACCCCTCGAATCCGTCACAGCGCATCGCGCCGGACCGCTATTTTGCGGAGGTAGCCGTGCGTCAGCGCATCGACGTGCTGGAAGAGCAGCTGAGAATGCTGGCGACGAAGCGGGCCTTCTTTGAGCAGCACGGTATTCTGGCATCGGTAAACGTGGATGGCCCAACACTTATGGCATTACGTCAGAACGCGGCGTTGCAGGCCCTGATTGCCACCCTGCCGTGGATGCGGTTCGAGCTGGTGGAGCATGTTCGCCTGCCGCAGGACTCCTCGTTTGCCTCAATGTGTGAATTTGGCCCGCTGTGGCTGGATGACTTCGGTACCGGTATGGCGAACTTCTCGGCCCTGAGCGAAGTGCGTTATGACTACATCAAAGTGGCCCGCGATCTGTTCATTATGCTGCGTCAGACGCCGGAGGGACGAAACCTGTTTACGCTGCTCCTGCAGCTGATGAACCGCTATTGCCAGGGCGTCATTGTGGAAGGCGTTGAAACGCTGGAAGAGTGGCGCGACGTGCAAATTTCTCCGGCGGCGGCGGCCCAGGGCTATTTCCTCTCTCGCCCGATGCCTATGGATACCCTGGAAAAGGTAATAACCACGCTCTGATCTGCCCGCTTCCCTTTGTCTGAACTATAGTTTTAGAGGCAAGTTCATCAGGAAAGGGGACAACAATGACAAAAACAACCAGGGTGATTTCCTGGACCGCAGGGATTTTCTTGTTGCTGATTGTGGTCGCAATCATCATTATCGCCACGTTTGACTGGAACCGTCTCAAACCGACCATCAACCAGAAAGTCTCAACCGAGCTGAACCGCCCCTTTGCAATACGTGGCGATTTGGGCGTCGTGTGGGAGCGCCAGAAAGAGGAAACCGGCTGGCGAAGCTGGGTGCCCTGGCCGCACGTTCACGCCGACGACATTATTCTTGGCAACCCGCCGGATATCCCTGAAGTCACCATGATCCACCTGCCGCGCGTGGAAGCCACGCTGGCGCCGTTAGCGCTGTTAACCAAAACGGTCTATCTGCCGTGGATCAAACTCCAGCAGCCCGACGCGCGGCTGATTCGCCTTTCAGAGAAAAACAACAACTGGACGTTCGATCTCGCCAGCAGCGGCGATAAAGATCCGAACGCGCAGCCATCTTCGTGGTCTTTCCGCCTCGACAATATCCTGTTCGATCGGGGGCGGATCGCCATTGATGACAAGGTGAGCAAGGCTGACGTGGAGATCCTCGTCGATCCGCTGGGTAAACCGCTGCCGTTCAGCGAGGTGACGGGCAGCAAAGCTAAAGGCGATAGCGGCAAAGCGGGGGATTACGTTTTCGGCCTGACGGCGAAAGGGCGTTACAACGGCCAGCCGCTGACCGGTAAGGGCAAAATTGGCGGCATGCTGGCGCTTCGGAGCGAGGGCACGCCGTTCCCGGTGCAGGCCGACTTCCGCTCCGGTAATACCCGCGTGGCGTTCGTGGGCACGGTAAACGACCCGATGAACATGGGGGGCGTCGATCTCCAGCTCAAGTTTGCCGGTGACTCGCTGGGTGAACTGTATGAACTGACCGGCGTACTGCTGCCGGACACCCCGCCGTTTGAAACGGACGGGCACCTGGTTGCCAAAATCGACACCGAAAAATCGTCCGTCTTTGACTATCGGGATTTTAACGGACGCATTGGCGACAGCGATATTCACGGCACGCTGACCTACACCACCGGAAAACCGCGACCAAAGCTGGAAGGTGACGTTGAATCCCGTCAGCTGCGTCTGGCCGACCTTGGCCCGCTGATTGGCGTGGATTCGGGTAAAGGCACCCGGTCAAAAGAGGTCAAAAAGGACGTACAGCCCGCGGGTAAAGTGCTGCCGAATGACCGCTTCGAAACCGACAAGTGGGACGTGATGGATGCGGACGTGCGCTTCAAGGGGCGTAAAATTGAGCACGGCAGCACGCTGCCGCTGAGCAACCTCTCGACCCATATCATCCTGAAAAACGCCGACCTGCGCCTGCAGCCGCTGAAGTTTGGCATGGCGGGCGGCACCATCTCATCGAACATCCACCTGGAGGGCGATAAAAAGCCGATGCAGGGACGGGCGGAGATCCAGGCGCGTCGTCTGAAGCTGAAGGAGCTGATGCCGGACGTGGAGCTGATGCAGAAAACCCTCGGCGAGATGAACGGCGACGCGGACATTCGCGGTACGGGTAACTCCGTGGCGGCGCTGCTGGGTAACGGCAATGGCAACCTGAAGCTGCTTATGAACGACGGGCTGGTGAGCCGTAACCTGATGGAGATCCTGGGGCTTAACGTCGGGAACTTTATCGTCGGGCAAATCTTCGGTGACGACGAGGTGCGGGTCAACTGTGCGGCGGCAAACGTGGATCTGGTAAACGGCGTGGCGCGTCCGCAGATATTCGCCTTCGACACGGAAAACGCGGTCATAAACGTCACCGGCACGGCCAGCATGGCGTCCGAGCAGCTGGATTTAACCATCGATCCTGAAAGCAAGGGCATTCGCATTATCACCCTGCGCTCGCCGCTGTACGTGCGCGGAAGCTTCAGCGATCCGCAGGCGGGCGTGAAGGCCGGGCCGCTGATTGCCCGGGGCGCGGTTGCCGCAGCGCTCGCCACGCTGGTGACGCCAGCGGCGGCGCTGCTGGCGCTGATTTCACCGTCAGAAGGCGAAGCGAATCAGTGTCGGACGATTTTGTCGCAGATGAAGAAGTAGACCCGTTTCTCCCTCTCCCTGTGGGAGAGGGCCGGGGTGAGGGCATCAGGCCGCAGTGAATTACAGCGCCTGATGCTTCGTTTCGTGCGTCAGCAGCAGCGCAATCAGCGTCAGCGCTGCCATGGCTGCCAGATAGACGCCCACATAGAACAGGCCATAGTTCGCCTGGAGCCAGGTGGCGATATACGGTGCCACAGAGGCGCCCAGTATTGACGAAACGTTATACGAGAACGACGCACCGGTATAACGCACTTCGGTCGGGAACAGCTCCGGGAGCAGCGCACCCATCGGGCCGAAGGTCAGCCCCATCAGGCTCAGGCCAATCAGCAGATATGCCATCACCAGCGCAGGGCTACCTGAACCCAGCAGCGGCGGGAAGACAAACAGCGCGAACAGGATAATCAGCGTGGTGATGACGATCATGCTCGAACGACGGCCAAACTTATCCGCCAGCAGGCCCGCGATGGGCACCATCACGCCAAACCCGATGACCGCCATCATCAGCATCTACAGCACCTCGTTACGCGGCAGGCCCAGCCCAACCGGCGCCGCGGCGGTACTGTAGGTCATGGAGTAAACGGTCATGATGTAGAACAGCGTGTAGGTCGCGAGCATGATAAACGTGCCCAGCACGGTCACGCGGACGTGTTTGGTCAGCAGCGTACCCAGCGGGACCTTGACCTGCTTTTTCGCCGCGGCAACTTTTGCAAAAACCGGCGTCTCGTGCAGCGACACGCGCACGTACAGGCCAATCAGAACAAGGACAGCAGAGAAGACAAACGGAATACGCCAGCCCCAGCTCATGAACTGTTCATCCGTCAGCAGCCAGGAGAGCAGCAGGAACGTGCCGTTAGCGAAGAAGAAGCCAATCGGTGCGCCCAGCTGTGGGAATGAGCCGTACAGGGCACGCTTGCGCGCCGGGGCGTTCTCGGTGGCCAGCAGCGCCGCGCCGCCCCATTCACCGCCCAGGCCCAGACCCTGACCAAAGCGCGCCAGCGCCAACAGCACCGGCGCCAGAATGCCGATGGTTTCATAGGTCGGCAGCAGGCCGATGGCGACCGTGGAGATCCCCATGGTCAGCAGCGAGGCAACCAGCGTCACCTTACGCCCGACGCGATCCCCAAAGTGGCCAAAGACCGCTGAACCAATCGGACGCGCAACGAAGGCGATAGCAAAGGTGGCTAAAGACTGTAGCGTAGCGGCCGTCGGGTCGCCCTGTGGAAAGAAAATATGCGGAAAGACAATAACCGCAGCGGTGGCATAAATGTAAAAGTCGAAGAACTCAATGGCGGTGCCAATCAGCGATGCGACGACGACTTTATTGCGCGAGTTGACCGGAACGTGTTCCGCCCCTTCGTTAAGTGTGGTGGCTGTTGCTTCCATAATATTTTCTTATTTTTGGACGAACGAAGGGCCATATTAGGCACAGCAAAAGCGACATTTCAATCTGTAACAAAGGCGCGGGATGGTTACAAAAGCAACAAAAAGCGGATAATTTTCAGACCAGCCAAAACACTTCCATGAAATGCTTCACACTTTTTAAATATCAGTCATTAAAACTGGTTTCGAGTTAAATAAAAGTTACGGTCTGGATTTATATGCTGAAATGATGAATCGGGCTGAAATATCAGCCCGGAAGCAGATCAGTGATGGGTTTTTCCCGGCATGCGCGGGTCATCTTTATACTCGGCGGTGGCGATCCACGCGGCGCAGAACAGCGTCAGGCGAGCGAAGAAATAGAAGAAGGCCATCAGCCCCAGCACCGAACCAAAAGCCGCACCGGAGGGGGACTTCACCAGCGACGGCAGCGTATAGGTCATCACGATTTTGATCGCCTCAAAGCCGATGGCGGCAATCAGCGTCCCGCGGATCAGCGCCTTTTTGCGCGGACGATGGCGCGGCAAACGCCAGAAAATCCAGAAGAACAGCAGATAGTTAGCAAAGATGGAGATGGCCAGCCCAATGCCGCGCCAGGCCGGTTTCAGCCACTCAATGTAGTCCAGATAGAGCGCGGAGATAATCATCTGCTGCGCAGAGCCGGCGACCGAGGTGATGGAGAGCGTAATGACCAGCGCCACCAGCAGACCAATCAGCGAGATAAAGTCGCGCAAATACTTCACCCATATCTTCTCCTGATCCTGCGGCGTCCGCTCCCAGACGTCACGCGACTGGGCGCGAATGGCCTCACGCAGGTTGCCCATCCAGTTAACCCCGGAGTAGAGGGCAATCAGCAAACCGACGATACCCACGGTGGTACGCTGCTGAACGGCGGTGTTGATGGTGCTTTTGAGCGTCGAGGCGAGCGTCTGGTCGCTGACGTTGGCCAGGATCTTATTGAAGATGTCCTGCAGCAGCGTCGGGTGAGAGGCCAGCACAAAACCGGCGGCGGCAAACGACACCATCAGGATGGGGATCATCGACAGGAAAGAGAAGTAGGTGATCGCCGCACCGAACTGGTTTCCCATGCGGTCGTTGAAGCGCTCCGCGGCGCGTATCAGGTGCGCAATAGCAGGTATCTGCTGAATTTTTTCAGCTATGCCGGTCACGGTGCCAAGCGCTTTGCTGGCCGTTCCGGGCTCTTTCGGCGCTTCAGGCTCGTTATCCATCTTTTGGATGGGTTCATAATCTAAATGTTGAGTCGGTCGTTGCGGGTTATTTTCCGGCGTCACGCGCATTTTCCTTTTCGTTGAGCTGGATGTTACTGAATTATAGCTTGCGTCTAGTCTACGTAAGCTTTTGTGAGTTCGGTAAGCCACTCCATAAACACATGCACCCGTCGGGAGAGGTTACGGCGGTGGGGATAAATGAGGGAGACGGGCATCGGTTCAGCCCGGTATTGCGGCAGGATCTCAACGAGTTTTTTCGTGCGCAGCGCATCACGTACCCCGACGCGCGGCACCTGAATAATGCCCAGCCCTGCGATACAGGCGGCCTGGTAGGTCTCCGTACTGTTGACCGTCAGTACGCCTCCCGTTTTCACCCACCGGGTCTCGCTGCCGCTGTAATACTCAAACCCCTGCGGGCGCGTGCCCAGCGTAGTGGAGTAGTGAATGATGGCATGTGAGGCTAAATCTTCCAGCGTTTCCGGATAGCCAAAACGCGTCAGATAATCCGGGCTGGCGCAGTTGATCGCGGAGAGCTTACCGAGCGGTCGGGCGATAAGCCCGGAATCCTTCAACGTGCCCACGCGAACCACGCAGTCAAACCCTTCGCGGATGACGTCCACCAGACGATCGCTGCTGCTCAGCTCCAGCTCAATACCGGGGTACTGCTGTAAAAATGTAGGCAGCTTAGGGATGACTACATTTCGCGCAATGGCAACGGGCATATCCACACGCAGCCGCCCGCTGATGGTGGAGGGATCGTGCAGGAACATGCCGTCCAGTTCGTCCAGGTTCATCAGCAGATCTTTAGCACGTTCGTAATAGACCATGCCGTCCTGCGTCAGGCTGACGCGGCGGGTGGTGCGGTGCAAAAGCCGGGTGCCGAGCGCGTTCTCCAGCGCCTGGATCTGCCGCGATACGCTCCCTTTCGGCAGGCTTAACGTTTCCGCCGCGCGGGAAAAACTCTCCAGTTCCGCGACGCGGAGGAAAAGCTGCATTGCGTGAATTTTATCCATAGATGTTAGTCATTGTTGTTATGAATGAAACAGTGAAGCGTTAGCAGCAGTATTTATTGATTTTCTACCATCTAATAAGCTCATTCTCAATCTCTATCACAACCGAAACGAGGTGAATCATGACTGAACGCATTGCATTAGTGACGGGCGGCAGCCGCGGATTGGGCAAAAATGCCGTTTTGAAGCTGGCCGCGGAAGGGACCGGCATCATCCTGACGTGGAACAACAGCCAGCAGGAGGCGCAGGACGTTGTGCAGGAAATCGAGCGAAAAGGCGTTAAGGCGGCTGCATTACAGCTTAACGTCGGCGATACGGCGGGCTTTGAGCGTTTTGCTCAACAGGTTCAGGACACCCTTAAGCGCGTGTGGCAACGCGACACCTTCGACTATTTAGTGAACAACGCAGGTACGGGGTTATATGCCCCCTACGCCGGGACGACGGAAGCGCAGTTTGATAACGCAGTGAGCGTCCATTTCAAAGGGCCGTTTTTCCTGACCCAGCGGCTGCTGCCGTTAATAAAAGACGGCGGGCGGATCCTGAACGTCTCCAGCGGGCTGGCCCGCTTCACTCAGCCGGGCTCAGGCACCTATGCGGCAATGAAGGGGGCGATGGAGGTACTGACCCGCTATCAGGCGAAGGAGCTGGGAGCGCGTGGCATTTCGGTCAATATTATCGCGCCGGGCGCCATTGAAACCGACTTCGGCGGCGGCCGCGTGCGGGATGACGCCGGGCTTAACCAGCTGCTGGCCTCGCAAACCGCGCTGGGGCGCGTGGGCCTGCCCGATGATATTGGTGACGCCATCGCGGCCCTGCTCAGCGATAAGCTGGGCTGGATGAATGCGCAGCGTATTGAAGTTTCAGGCGGTATGTTCCTGTAACGTTCACTCTTAAGGGGGAGGGAACCCTTTTAAGGAAATCCTTAATCCGGTTGTGTCTAAATGCTGGAAGATATAAAGATAGCCGGGGGTTTTGTAACCGCTCCATTCATTGAGTTTTTTCTTAAATAACGCCTCTGTAGAATCCCCCTTCGCTATTCTCAGAGGGAGTAAAACGATGCGAGTAATCATGTTTGACAGGCAGTCAATATTTATTCATGGAGCGATGTGCAGTCTGCAAAAATTAATTCCGGAAATAGATATGACAGGGACCCGTCAGGCTGATGAATTATGGACGCTTTTATCGGCGTCCCCCTCCGCTATCGTGATGATTGACGGATATTTAATTCGCGATACTGGCGTGACTTTACTGGAAGCGATCGTGGATCGCTTTCCAGCGGCGCGCATCGTGCTGGTATTAGCGAAAAAAGAGCCGCGCTGGGTTGAGCAGATGCTTCAGCGCAACGTGGTGGCGATCGTTCCCCGCCATGCGAATCCTGAACGCTTTTCCGCAGTGCTGGATTCCGTATCGCGAGGAATGGTCTGCTTTCCCGGCGAGTGGCTTGAGCAGCAGCCATCGCAGGATGAGCTGGCGTCGTTAAGCGAGCGCCAGCGTGAGGTGCTGAAGCTGCTGGCTGCCGGGGAGTCAAATAAGGAGATTGGCCGTAACCTCAACATCAGCGCGGCAACGGTAAAAGCGCATCTGGAAACGCTTTTCCGCCGCCTTGATGTCAAGAACCGGACGCAGGCCGCGATGTACTACACCCGGGCGACGGCCTGAAGGATCGTCTCTGGCACCAGGGATTCATTCCCGAAACTGAAGAGCGTTAATACCAGAGCATCATGCTGCTGTTGGGGTAAGGGGCGTCCAATCGTTTCCCGCAGCAGCGTTTCACAAAGCTGGATATCGTCGAGAAGCAAATACTCCGCCTCTGCCGGAGTGATGGGGCCGTTAAACTTTTCCCACTGGCGTATCACGTGACCGTAGCCAATAACCCACATCCCGTTTTCATCACGATATTTTTCCAGGGAAAGACCCTGCTGTTTCTTTATTAATGCGATTGCCGCAGAAGATATTTGCAGTGCATAACCTGTCATACGCGTTTCCTCTTAATGGCGCGACTATAGAGGAAAAGCAGACCGGGATATATCCGCCAAATGGCCGTGGATCAGGTTTTATTTAACGGATATTCCTTTTTTAACAAACCGAATAGCCAGTCGTTATGCCATTGCCCCGAAAGGAAATAACTCTCGCGAAGTTCGCCTTCCAGCAGAAAGCCCGTTTTTTCCAGCAGCCGTCTTGAGGCAATATTTCCCGCCGTAACGGTAGCGGTGAGCCGACGGATATTGCCCTCAGTAAACGCGAAATCGCAGACTGCCTTAAGGGACTCAAAGCCGTAACCTTTTCCCTGGGCCGCGGGCGCAAAGAGAAAGCCGACTTCGGCACAATCCGCTTCCTGGTGAACGTAGCCGGTCACGCCCAGCGGCGTCTGGCTGGCCGTATCGCGCACGACAAGGCACAGCCAGCGTAAGCAGCCCGGCGTCCAGGGCGTCAGGCGCGCCTCAAAGGCTTCCCGAACGTCTTCCTCGCTGCGATCCTCCGCGACAAAACGCATTACCTTGGCATTTTGCTGAAGCGCCAGAAAAAAGGACCAGTCCTGCTCTTGCAGGGGCGAGCAGGTGAGGCGCGCGGTGGTAAAAACAGGCATTAAGATCCTCCTGAGAGATTTCACACGATTAAAGGGTTGTCACTTTATTTCAACAGAAAGTCAGGTATGTTTAACCTCGTATAAATAAAAAGAAAAACGGCCTTTAGCGCCACTTTAGCAGTATTCGTTGTCTCTCAAGGAAAACAATGATGGTTAGCTCATCGCATCATACCCGCGAGCAGTTTGAACACTGTCTGGCGGCGATCCGTCAGGCATCTGTTGAAATCTTACTTCTGCTGAATGTACAGGTTTCCGAAGGAAAAGATCCACGCTGGTTTCTGGAGCAGCTGGACAGCGCCCGTCTGGGGCTGGGCGGCTGGGGAGCCGTTGCCAGAAAGCTGAACCTCAATGATGCGGAAATGACGGCATTTACGCTCCAGCTGCGCTTGCTTCAGCAGCGCGTACCCCAGTATGAAAGCGGGCAGGACGTTAGCGAAAACCAGCTGATTGCGGCGATGCGCTTCGTGACGGCGCTCGAATATCTTCGTCTGCAACAGCCCCTCCTGACGTACGATACCGGAACGGTGCCGGAGAGCGAGAGCCAGCGCCAGGCGCAGAAACAGGTGCGGGCCATTGAGCTGACGATCAAAGGGCTGATTCAGCAGGCGTGGCCCGATCCGGTGCGGCTAAATAATCATCTTAAGACCCTGTTTAACGCCGATCGCGTGCGTCGCTGGCTGAAAAACGGCGAGATTAACGACGTTCTGAGCGGGATGCTGTTCAGCGAGCTGGCCCAGATGCTGGTGGATAAAAAGGAGTTCAGCCGCTACTACTCGTCGCTGTTTAACGCGCCTGACATGTTGACGCTGCTGGTGGAGCCGCGCAAAACCCTGCAAACCTTCCTCGAAGATATTCGTCAAATCCGCAACAGCATTACCGTTCAGCAGCCGTTGAGCAGGGCGCAAATTCAGCTGCTCGACAGCTATTACGCGCAGATTGCTCGCCCCGTTCAGCGCGCGTTTGAGGAAGGGCGGACGCGCGTTAACCCGGCGGCGCTGATGGCGGTGGATGACGATGAGCTGCACGCGTTCTGGGAAAAGGCGCAGAAGATGGACCGCACCACCGGCGGCGATCTCTTTGAAGTGCGCGACAGCATCGAAAAACCGACCCAGCGCGCCCCGCGCACGCCTGAGCAGCGCGAACAGCTGATTTCCGGCGCGCTGTGGGGCGCCGTGGGGGTGATGGCTATCGCGATTATCGTGGGGGGAGTCTGGCTGGTGACCGGCAGTAATCCACAGCCGGCCGTTGCCAGCACGGCACCTCCCGCGCCGGTGCAGGAGATGCGGGAAACCCCTTCCTCGCGCGAAACGCTGACGCGTATGGGCGTAACCTGGGATGAAAACAACTTCCGCTCAGCCATCAGCCGCAACGATACCCGCGTGGCGCTTCTGTTCCTGCAGGGCGGGATGGACTGGAAAGTTTCATGGACCGAAGAGGCGCTGTCGGCAGGCTATGACGACGTGCTGGAGCTGATGCTGCGCTACCGCCTGCAAATGACAGAGCAAAAGCCCTGCCGTCGCTTTATCAATACGCTTAGCCACGCGATGGCGAACGGTGAATCGCTGACGTCTATGCGCAAGCAGTACCTGAAAGCGTTCTGTACCGTACCCGCGGTGGTGAAGCGCCAGCAGCATGACGCAGAGATGGCCGCGCGCCGCGCGAAGACGCAGCCGGATGCGGGCACGAAAAAATGGCAGTCCATCCAGACCGCCATTTATGAGGTGATTCGCTGATGATTTCTCCCCCTCTCTCCAGAGGGGCGAGAGAGAAAAGGCCGCACCGTTAAGTCCCCCTCCCCTCAGGGGATGTACGGTCCGGGGACATGGTAGACAGGTGTTCGGGGACATGGTGAACACTTTTTAACATCCTTTACCCATGGTGATCGACTTTTTCTTCAGGTCGATCACCCCCACTTTCGTGCTGTACCACCACACCTCGTAGCGGCCGTCTTCCTGCATCTCCTTCAGCCCGACCCGTTCTCCCCTGAACGCCTTGCCTGCGCTCAGACTTACCCCTTTCACGCTCAGCTTTCCGCTGATATCCACTTTCCTGACCATCACGCCCTCGTCGTATTCCGGGGGCGGTGTGTTGCCGCTGTACTGCCGTGCAGACGGCTTATACCGCGAGCCCGGTACCGCCATATCCAGCGCCTCATGCGGGCGTTCAAGGTTATAGACCGTCCGCCAGTGGTCGAAGGCGCGCTGCAGTTCACCCCCGCTCGCGAACCACTTCCCCTGCAGCACCTCTGCCTTCAGGCTGCGGTGAAAACGCTCCAGCTTACCCTGCGTCTGCGGATGATACGGCCGGGAGTGCCCCACCCGGATACCCAGACGCATCAGCCACAGCTCCAGCGCCGTCCAGGTGCCGGTGGTGTCTCCCCACGGTGAGCCGTTATCCATCGTCATCCGGTCCGGCAGGCCGTAGCGTTCAAACACGCTGACCAGCTGCTGCTGCACGGTCTCGCGCCGTTCATCGGTACAGTGCGCCAGGCACAGGGAAAAACGGGAGTGGTCGTCCAGCAGGGTGAGCGGATGGCAGCGGCCCCCGCCAAAGGAAAAATGGCCCTTAAAATCCATCTGCCAGAGCCGGTTCGGCGCGTAATGTTCGAACCGCCCCGTGGCGGGAATGCCCGGTAAAGTGCCCGGCAGCAGGCCGTGACGGGCCATCAGGTTATGAACGGTGCTGAAGGCGGGCATAGTGTGCCCCTGGTCTTCCAGCCAGCGCTTTATCTTGCGCGCGCCCCAGCGTTGATGGCGGCCATGGGCCATACGCAGCAGGGCAGTGATGTCGTCAGATGAGCGGTTCGGGGAATGGTGCGGTATGCGCGGGCGGTCCTGAAGGCCCGCGGCCCCTTCCTCCGCCCAGCGGTGAAGCCACTTATAGCCGGTGGCAGGTGAAATGCCGAAGCGACGGCAGAGGGAACGGATGTTCGCCCCGTCCTGCGAGGCGAACAAAACAAACTCGGTACGTAATGACATGGTATCTCTCGCATCCCAGGGCATAAGCGACTCCATAAACGGGTTCTTATGCCTTAGTTGTAAGTGTCTACCATGTCCCCGAACAAGTGTTCACGATGTCCCCGGACCGTACAGGGGAGAGGGTGAGGGGATAAGGTCAAGGCTCTCCATACAGCCCAATCAGCCTGCGCACCACGCCATTCGTCCAGCCGAAGCCATCCTGTAACGGATACTCACCCCCGCCACCCTCGCGCGGCGTGCTGCTGGCGATGTGGTACTTCTCGATCAGCTTGTGATGGGTTTTATAGTAATGGTTCACCGTATGCAGCCAGCTCCAGGCGATCTCATCACCCAGCGAGTCGTTGCCGTACTGCTTGAACCCCTGAATTGCCATCCACTGCAGCGGCGCCCAGCCGTTAGGCTTATCCCACTGCTCGCCGGTTTCATATTCGGTGGCGAGAATGCCGCCCGGCGTAAGCAGGCGTGATTTCACGGCGTCGGACAGCCGCTCCGCCTGCTCGTGCGTCGCCATGCCCACGTACAGCGGCACGATGCTGGCCGCGGAGAACAGCGCCTGGGCTTCGCGTCGCCAGTCATAATCGCGATAACAGCCGTTCTCGTCATCCCACAGGTAGCGGTTCACCGCCGCGCGGCGATCGCTGGCCTTCTGGCGGAACAGATCGGCGGTCTCTTTATCCCCCTTCGACGCCGAAATGTTGGCGATAGCGCTCTCCAGCTTGAACAGGAAGGCGTTCAAATCGATGGGGATAAACTGCGTTGTGCGGATGCTGGCCAGCCGCGCCGGATCGCGCAGCCAGCGGGACGAGTAGTCCCACCCGGAGGCTGCCCCGGCGCGCAGGTCGCGGTACACCTCATTCGGCGGACGGCCGGAGTGGCGGGCGGTTTCAACGTCCTCAATCCAGGACTCGTCGCGCGGGGTATCGCGGTCGTCCCAGTAGCGGTTGAGCAGGGAACCGTCCGGCATGCGCACCGCGCTGCGGTAGGCCTGGTTAAGCAGCAGCGATTCCGCCCCGTCCATCCAGAAGGCGTACTCCATCTTAAGATGCTCAAGGTAGCGCTTCGCGCCGCGCACGCCGTCCTCTTCAAACAGCTCTACCATCAGGGCAAAGACCGGCGGCTGAGAGCGGCTGAGGTAGTAGGTACGGTTACCGTTCGGGATATGGCCGTAGCGCTCGATAAGCCAGGCGAAGTTATCGGCCATGCACTTCAGCAGATCGTTGCGGCCGCTTTCCGCCAGCCCCAGCATGGAGAAGTAGGAATCCCAGTAGTAAGTCTCGCTGAATCGCCCGCCGGGGACGATATAGGCCTGCGGCAGCGCCAGCAGCGACGACCAGGGAATATGGTCCTGCGGCTCGCGCGTCAGCACCGGCCACAGATTATCAATGTGTTCCTTCAGGGACAGACCGGGGTCAGAAATATACTCTTTGCTGTAATCCTCCGGCAGCCAGAAGTGATTCTCCACGAAGCGCGCCAGGTCGAAATCGCGATGGCGACGCACCTTGCGGTAGCGAATCAAAATATCCAGCGGATCCATTTTGGGCGCACAGTCGGGGAAGGTTTTGCTGTCGGCAAACAGCCGCGACGACTGCACGTGTTCAAACAGTTCAAGGTAGCGGTCTGCGGGCGTCAGGGCATCGGACGCCGGCAGCCCTTCAATCATTTCCGGTTCCGGCTCCGCCTCGATCATCTCATCCAGTTTTAACTCGCAAGGATCGGTTTCGTAGCGCAGCTCCTCTGCAATCTCGAACTCGATCTCCTCGGCAGTCTGTAGTTTCTGGTTGAACATGGTGATAAAGACCTCCGGTTGTGTGTTCTCAAAGACTGGTTTTTCCGGGCGTCCTATAAGCGTAGACATTCGCTTCGGTAGATGTGGGGGGATATGTGCGGTAGATCACTATTTTCGGAGAATTCGTTTTGCAACGATTTATGAATGTTAATGAAAAATGCCCCTCCGGGGAGGGGCATCAGGCTTAACGCATGGTCACAAACTCTTCCGCCGCCGTCGGGTGGATCGCCACGGTGTTATCGAAGTCTTTCTTCGTTGCGCCCATCTTCAGCGCCACCGCGAAGCCTTGCAGGATCTCGTCCATGCCGAAGCCAATGCCGTGGATGCCGACAATCTTCTCGTCAGGCCCGACGCAAACCAGCTTCATGCGGCACGGCTGACGGTGCGAGGTGACGGCGGTATACATCGCCGTGAACGCCGATTTATACACTTTCACCTGGTCGTCGCCGTACTGCTCGCGGGCCTGCGGCTCGGTTAAGCCGACGGTGCCGATTGGCGGATGGCTGAACACCACGGTCGGGATATTGCTGTAGTCCAGATGCTCGTCCGGCTTGTTGTTGAACAGGCGCTCGGAGAGACGACGGCCCGCCGCAACGGCAACCGGGGTCAGTTCTACCGCACCGGTGTTATCGCCAACGGCGTAAATGCCCGGTACGCTGGTGTTCTGGAACTTATCGACGACGATATAACCTTTTTCATTGGTTTTCACGCCCGTCGCGGCCAGGTTGAAGTTGTCGGTTGCCGGTTCGCGACCAATCGCCCAGATCAGGCAGTCGACGGTCTGGCTGCGGCCATCCTCCAGCTCAAGCGTCAGGCTGCCGTCTGCATTTTTCACTACCGCTTTTGGCACGGCGTTGGTGTGCAGGGTTGGGCCTTCGGCGTTCATTACCTCGACCAGGGTCTCGACGATCAGCGGATCGAAGCTGCGCAGCGGCGCGTGCTTACGCACGAACAGGTGCGCTTCCGCGCCCAGGCCGTTAATCACGCCGGCCAGCTCAACCGCGATGTAGCCTGCGCCCACGATGGCAACGCGCTCTGGCAGGGCTGGCAGCTCGAAGAAACCGTCGGAGTCGATACCGTATTCCGCGCCCGGAATGTTCGGGTGGCTCGGACGGCCGCCGGTGGCGATCAGGATGTGATCGGCGGTGATCGTCTCGCCGTTCACTTCGATCGTTTTCGCGTCCACGAAGCGGGCGAAGCCGCGGATCACGTCGACGTTATTTTTGCCCAGCACGTTATCGTACGAGGTATGGATGCGGTCGATGTAGGCGGTACGGCTGGCGATCAGCTTGTCCCAGTCGAAATGATTGATGATGGTGTCAAAGCCGTAGTCCGGGCCATACATATGAATAGCTTCACGGATTTGCGCGGCATGCCACATCACTTTCTTCGGTACACAACCCACGTTCACGCAGGTGCCGCCCAGCGCTTTGGCTTCAATCAGCGCACACTTCTGGCCGTACATGGCCGCACGGTTGATGGAGGCGATGCCGCCGCTGCCGCCGCCGATTGCGATGTAGTCATAATGCTTAGTCATAGCTTTTGTCCTTAATCGTGAATTGCCGCGATTGTATACCTGAAATCAATAGTTTCCACCGATGGCTGCGATTACTCCGGCACGATCCAACTGACCGTGGCGTGCCCCGTTCCGGCAGGCACCAGCGTTTTGTGCAGCCACGGCAGCACGTTGTTCATCTGCGCTTCCAGCTTCCACGGCGGGTTGATAACGATCATGCCGGAAGCGGTCATGCCGCGCTGGTCGCTGTCCGGGCGTACCGCCAGCTCAATTTGCAGGATTTTACGGATGCCGGTGGCTTCAAGGTCTTTAATCATGCGCTTGATCTGCGCGCGCAGCACCACCGGATACCACAGGGCGTATGTCCCGGTCGCAAAGCGTTTGTAACCTTCGTTGATGCCGGTTACCACCGCCTGATAGTCGGTTTTGATTTCGTACGGCGGGTCGATCAGCACCAGGCCGCGGCGGGAAACCGGCGGCAGCTTGGCTTTCAGCTGCTGGTAGCCATCGGCTTTGTCCACGCGAGCGCGGTTATCTTTCTGAAACTCAGAGCGCAGCAGCGGAAAGTCGCTCGGGTGCAGCTCGGTCAGCTGGAGGCTGTCCTGCTCGCGCAGCAGCTGGCGGGCAATAAGCGGAGAGCCAGGGTAATAGCGCAGCTGGCCGTTGCGGTTGAAATGATTCACCACGCCGATGTACGGCTCCAGTTCGGCAGGCAGATCGTCCTGCTGCCAGATACGGGCGATCCCTTCGAGATATTCACCGGTACGCTCGGCATGCTCGCCGCTCAGCTGATAACGGCCCGCGCCCGCGTGGGTGTCCAGATAGAGAAACGGTTTATCCTTCTCTTTAAGCGATTCGATAATGAGGCTCTGAACGGTATGTTTGAGAACGTCGGCGTGGTTGCCAGCGTGGAAGCTGTGGCGATAACTAAGCATGGGTAATGAAATTCCGCTGAAATGACGATTTGCCACAGTTTACAGCAGAACGGTTCAGATTACCCGCAGGCGCGGTAAGCGCGGCTATTGAAATCCTCTACACTTAACCCCATTACTGAACCATATGCACAGCGCCGGATGCGCGCTACATTCACCTATTTCAACAGGACAGCGTTTATGACCAATCCATTACTGACGCCTTTTTCGTTGCCACCGTTTTCTAAAATCCTCCCCGAGCATGTGGTTCCAGCCGTTACGCAGTCGCTGGAAAACTGCCGCGCGGCGGTAGAAAACGTGGTCGCGCAGGGCGCGCCGTACACCTGGGAAAATCTGTGTCAGCCGCTGGCCGAAGTGGACGACGTGCTGGGGCGCATTTTCTCCCCGGTGAGCCACCTGAACTCGGTGAAAAACAGCCCGGAGCTGCGTGAAGCCTACGAACAGACCCTGCCGCTGCTCTCCGAGTACAGCACCTGGGTCGGCCAGCACGAAGGGCTGTACAAAGCCTACCGCGACCTGCGCGACGGCGACCACTATGCAGGGCTCAACACCGCGCAGAAAAAATCGGTCGATAACGCCCTGCGCGATTTCGAACTGTCCGGGATTGGCCTGCCAAAAGAGAAGCAGGTTCGCTACGGCGAAATCGCGGCGCGCCTGTCCGAGCTTGGCAACCAGTACAGCAACAACGTTCTCGACGCCACCATGGGCTGGACGAAGCTGATTACCGACGAAGCGGAGCTGGCGGGTATGCCGGAAAGCGCGCTGGCGGCGGCAAAAGCCCAGGCCGAAGCGAAAGAGCAGGAGGGTTTCCTGTTAACGCTGGATATCCCGAGCTACCTGCCGGTGATGACCTACTGCGACAACCAGGCGCTGCGTGAAGAGATGTATCGCGCCTACAGCACCCGCGCCTCCGATCAGGGGCCGAACGCGGGCAAATGGGACAACAGCCCGGTGATGGCGGAAATCCTCGCCCTGCGTCACGAGCTGGCACAGCTGCTGGGCTTCGACAGCTACGCGGATAAATCCCTCGCCACCAAAATGGCCGAGAACCCGCAGCAGGTGCTCGACTTCCTCACGGATCTGGCGAAACGCGCCCGTCCGCAGGGTGAAAAAGAACTGGCCCAGCTGCGCGCCTTCGCCAAAGCGGAGTTTGGCGTGGATGAGCTTCAGCCGTGGGATATCGCGTACTACAGCGAAAAGCAGAAGCAGCACCTCTACAGCATCAGCGACGAGCAGCTGCGCCCGTACTTCCCGGAAAACAAAGCCGTAAACGGCCTGTTCGAAGTGGTAAAACGCATCTACGGCATCACCGCCAAAGAGCGTACCGATATCGACGTCTGGCATCCGGACGTGCGCTTCTTCGAGCTGTATGACGAGAAAAACGAGCTGCGCGGCAGCTTCTACCTCGATCTCTACGCGCGTGAGAACAAGCGCGGCGGAGCGTGGATGGACGACTGCGTGGGCCAGATGCGTAAAGCGGACGGAACCCTGCAAAAACCGGTCGCCTACCTGACCTGTAACTTCAACCGTCCGGTCAGCGGCAAGCCGGCGCTGTTTACCCACGATGAAGTGATCACCCTGTTCCACGAGTTTGGTCACGGTCTGCACCACATGCTGACCCGCATCGAAACCGCAGGCGTCGCCGGTATCAGCGGCGTGCCGTGGGATGCGGTCGAGCTGCCAAGCCAGTTTATGGAAAACTGGTGCTGGGAGCCGGACGCGCTGGCGTTTATCTCCGGCCACTACGAGACCGGCGAACCGCTGCCGAAAGCGCTGCTGGATAAAATGCTGGCGGCGAAAAACTACCAGGCGGCGATGTTTATCCTGCGCCAGCTGGAGTTCGGCCTGTTCGACTTCCGCCTGCACGCCGAGTTCAGCCCGGAGCAGGGGGCAAAAATCCTCGAGACCCTGGCCGAGATTAAAAAGCAGGTCGCGGTTATTCCAGGGCCTGCCTGGGGACGCTTCCCGCACGCGTTCAGCCATATCTTTGCAGGCGGCTACGCGGCGGGCTACTACAGCTACCTGTGGGCCGACGTGCTGGCGGCAGATGCCTTCTCTCGCTTCGAAGAGGAGGGGATCTTCAACCGCGAAACCGGGCAGTCGTTCCTCGACAACATTCTGACCCGCGGTGGTTCAGAAGAGCCGATGGAGCTGTTCAAACGCTTCCGTGGCCGCGAGCCGCAGCTGGATGCGATGCTGGAGCATTACGGGATCAAAGGCTGATTGCTACGTGAAGATCTGCTTAGTAGATGAAACGGGCGCCGGAGACGGCGCCTTATCTGTTCTGGCGGCCCGCTGGGGGCTGGAGCACGATGAAGACAACCTGATGGCGCTGGTGATGACGCCGGAACATCTCGAGCTGCGCAAGCGCGACGAACCGAAGCTCGGCGGGATTTTTGTCGATTTTGTCGGCGGAGCGATGGCGCACCGGCGCAAGTTCGGCGGCGGCCGGGGCGAAGCGGTGGCCAAAGCGGTCGGCATTAAAGGGAGCTATCTGCCGGACGTGGTTGACGCCACGGCGGGGCTAGGGCGCGACGCGTTTGTGCTGGCCTCGGTGGGCTGCCGCGTGCGGATGCTGGAGCGTAACCCGGTTGTCGCCGCGTTGCTCGACGACGGGCTGGCGCGAGGTTACGCGGACCCGGAAATCGGCCCGTGGTTGCAGGAGCGTTTGCAGCTGATCCACGCGTCAAGCCTGACGGCCCTGACGGACATTGCGCCGCGCCCGCAGGTGGTTTACCTCGACCCCATGTTCCCGCACAAGCAAAAAAGCGCGCTGGTGAAGAAAGAGATGCGGGTGTTTCAGTCGCTGGTGGGGCCGGATTTAGATGCGGACGGCCTGCTGGAGCCTGCCCGCCAGCTTGCAACGAAGCGGGTGGTGGTGAAACGGCCTGACTACGCGCCGCCGCTGGCGGACGTTGCCACGACCAACGCGGTGACCACCAAAGGACACCGGTTTGATATTTATATCCCCTCACCCCAACCCCTCTCCCCATAGGGGCGAGGGGCTCGATCGTTCCCTCTCCCCTATGGGGAGAGGGTTAGGGTGAGGGGAATTTAATGCACTTACTCGTCTTCTTCGTCGCGCAGAGGAACAATCAGCATATCCACATGCACGGTGTTAATCAGCTGGCGCGCTGAAGACATCAGCTTGCTCCAGAAGTCCTGATGATGACCGCATACCACCAGGTCCATATCGTATTTCTTAATCGCATCAACCAGCACCTGGCCCAGGTCGCCGCTACCGCTTAAGGTTTCGGTGATCGGATAGCCCGCGTTGGTGGAAAGCTCGCTCAGCGCGTGGTGAGTCTCTTCGGAGATGCGCTTCTGCATATCGCCAAGATTCACGTCGATCAGACCGGTGTAAAGGTCGGAGTAATTCACATCAACGTGAATCAGCGAAACTTTCGCGTTGTAGGGACGTGCCATAGAGACTGCTTTATCAACCAGCACTTTGCTCTCCGGGGAGAGGTCTACCGCGATAAGAATGTGTTTGTAAGCCATAGTGTTACTCCTTCCTTAAGTTATCGATGACTAAATGGGAAAGCGTCGTCTGATGCTTTCATTACGGCCCAGTTAAACATATTTTTCAAGCTTTGGTGTTGATAACGATTAACCTTGTGGCAAAAAAATTAACGGATCTCCTACACTATTCAATGAGCCGTTCGGATATCAAAACGCGAACCGGATCGACTTTTAGTCATTCTTTCACTGAACTGTCTGTCAGGGCATTGGTGTGCGGTAGCTCAGGAGCCTCGCTTCGTGGGCGGACGCCGGGGAGGATGTATGATTAGCACCGTCGCATTGTTTTGGGCGTTATGCGTGGTTTGCATAGTGAATATGGCGCGCTACTTCTCATCGTTACGTGCGCTGTTAGTGGTACTTCGTGGTTGCGATCCGTTGCTTTATCAGTATGTGGACGGTGGAGGGTTCTTCACCTCGCACGGGCAGCCCAGCAAGCAGATGCGTCTGGTGGGGTATATCTACTACCAGCGCTACCGCGATCACCACGATGAAGAGTTTATCCGTCGCTGCGAGCGCCTGCGTCGTCAGTTCATTTTGACCAGCGCCCTGTGTGGCCTGGTGCTGGTGAGTATGATTGCACTGATGATTTGGCACTGAGCATAAAAAAAGCGGGTCAGTTTCCTGACCCGCTTTTTTGTCGCCTTAACCGATTAAATCAGCTTCAGCGAAATCCAGTACAGACCGCCAGACAGCAGGATGGACGCCGGGAGGGTAAACACCCAGGCCATCAGAATGTTGGTCACGGTTTTACGCTGCAAACCGCCGCCGTCAACAATCATGGTACCTGCCACGGAAGAGGAGAGTACGTGGGTTGTTGATACCGGCATACCGGTGTAGCTTGCCAGACCGATAGAAACCGCCGCCGTCATCTGCGCGGACATACCCTGCGCATAGGTCATGCCTTTCTTACCGATCTTCTCGCCGATGGTGGTCGCCACACGACGCCAGCCAATCATCGTACCGATACCCAGCGCCAGCGCGACGGCCATGATGATCCAGATTGGCGCGTACTCAATGGTGTTGAGCATATCGCCTTTCAGTTTCTTCAGCAGACGTTTGTCGTCAGCAGTCACCTCTGGCAGCTTCGCGACTTTATCGGTCACGTCGGAGATGCAGAGCATGATGCGACGCAGCTGTCCGCGCTGCTCAACAGCCAGTTTGTCGTAGCTTTCGATGTCGGCCAGCATGCCCTTCGCACGTTCCAGCGCGTTAATCGCGTTTGCCGGGTGGCAATGGAACTCGCCCGGTGCAGTCAGTGCGCCAGAGTCAGGAGAAGGGATAAGCTGGTCTACGCCGGTTGCTTTCTTCAGCAGATCCGGGTGCTGCTGGAAGTACGTTTCAACGTTGTTCACCGCATCACGGGTACGGGTGATCTCGTAGCCAGAGGCATTCATGTTAACCACGAATCCCGCCGGTGCGACGCCAATCAGTACCAGCATCACCAGACCAATCCCTTTCTGACCATCGTTCGCGCCGTGAGAGAACGCCACGCCGATGGCGGAAATGATCAGCGCAATACGCGTCCAGAATGGCGGCTTTTTCTTACCGTCTTTCTTTTCACGCTCTGCTGGCGTGAGGTGGATGCGCGCGCGTTTCTTCGTGTTGCTCCAGTAGCGGCGCAGAATGAAAATTAATCCACCCGCAACGACCAGACCCACGATAGGGGAGATGATGAGAGAGCCAAAAATGCCCAGTACTTTAGGCAGGTTCAGCGCATCAACAACCGATGTGCCGGTCATCAGGGCGTTGGTTAACCCGATACCGATAATCGCGCCGATAAGGGTGTGAGAACTGGATGCAGGCAGGCCGAAATACCAGGTTCCGAGGTTCCAGATAATGGCGGCAAGCAGCATTGAGAACACCATGGCAAGGCCATGACCAGAACTAACGTTAAGCAGCAGATCCGTTGGCAGCATATGCACGATCGCATACGCAACGCTCAGTCCGCCCAGGAGGACACCAAAAAAGTTAAATACCGCCGCCATAACAACCGCAAGCTGCGATCGCATTGCGCGAGTGTAGATAACCGTTGCGACTGCGTTTGCGGTGTCGTGGAAGCCGTTGATCGCTTCGTAAAACAACACAAAAACCAGAGCAAGCAATAATAAAAGCCCGGTATGTAAATCCAGGCCGGCAAACAAATGTAGCATAGGACGTTACGCCATTTTGAGGACATGAACGCGGCGCATTATCCAGGACAAATGCGCAACGGGCAAAGTGAAATATAGACTTTTTTTGACATACCACCTGATTTGAGAAATGTGCCTGAAAGGATAATCTTTAAATATCAATGGAATGGCTTTGTAATATCTTTTTACGCTGGTGCGACCACTGAGGAAACTTTACAATCCGCGACAGTTAACGAAGAGGATTTTGACGTGGAAAGGTTTGATGCCGTAGTAATTGGCGCCGGTGCGGCGGGTATGTTTTGTGCGGCAATGGCCGGACAGGCTGGTCGTCGCGTGCTGCTGCTGGATAACGGAAAAAAGCCTGGCCGTAAGATCCTCATGTCCGGCGGCGGGCGGTGTAACTTCACCAACCTTTATGTCGAGCCGGCGGCCTATCTGAGCCAGAACCGCCATTTTTGTAAATCTGCGCTGGCGCGATACACCCAGTGGGATTTCATCGAACTGGTGGGTAAACACGGCATCGCCTGGCATGAGAAGACGCTGGGACAGCTGTTCTGCGACGACTCCGCCCAGCAAATCGTCGATATGCTGGTGGCCGAGTGCGAGAAAGGCGGGGTGGTGATGCGCCTGCGCACGGAAGTGCTCGGGGTCGCACGCGACGAGCAGGGGTACACGCTGCAGCTCAACGGTGAAACCGTCAGCGCCGATAATCTGGTGATCGCCAGCGGCGGCCTCTCGATGCCGGGGCTCGGCGCCTCGCCGTTCGGCTACAAAATCGCCGAGCAGTTTGGCCTGAAGGTGCTGCCAACCCGCGCCGGGCTGGTGCCGTTCACGCTGCATAAGCCGCTGCTTGAGCAGCTTCAGACGCTTTCCGGCGTGTCGGTTCCGTCGGTCATCACTGCCGAAGACGGTACGTTATTCCGCGAAAACCTGCTCTTTACCCATCGCGGCCTCTCGGGGCCAGCGGTGTTGCAGATCTCCAGCTACTGGCAGCCGGGGGCGTTCGTCACCGTGAACCTGATACCGGATTGCGATCTGGATGCGTTCCTTAACGAACAGCGCGCCGCGCACCCGAATCAAAGCCTGAAAAATACCCTGGCGATGCAGCTGCCGAAGCGTCTTGTGGAGTGTCTGCAGGCGTTAGGGCAGATCCCGGACGTGTCGCTTAAGCAGCTGAACAGCCGCGAGCAGGAAACGCTGGTGGAAACGCTGACGAACTGGCGCGTGCAGCCAAACGGCACCGAGGGCTACCGCACGGCGGAAGTAACGCTGGGCGGCGTTGACACGAATGAGCTCTCCTCGCGCACCATGGAAGCCCGCAACGTGCCGGGCCTCTATTTTATTGGCGAAGTGATGGACGTAACCGGCTGGCTCGGCGGGTATAACTTCCAGTGGGCGTGGGCCAGTGCCTGGGCATGCGCGCAGGCACTCGCTGAGGATAAGTGACAGGCGGGCGCCGTCATTCATCAATGCGCTTACGGGCTGACGGTGGCGTCGTCAGTCACGCGCAAAACGTCCAGAATATTGCTGGCCGCCACGGTTCCCATCCTGATGTAAGACGCTGCGCTGACGCCGCCAATATGCGGCGAGATAATGACGTTTTCTACGTTCTGCCACAGGTTCGGGGCGGTCAGTGGCTCGCTGGTAAAGCTGTCGAGTGCCGCGCTGTGCAACGTTCCCTCCTTCAGGGCGTGGAACAGGGCTTCATCGTTTATTAACCCGCCGCGCGCCGTGTTAACCAGAATAGCGTTACGCTTACAGTGCGCGAGCGTCTCTGCGTTGATCATTCCCCGGTTTTCGTCGGTGAGCGGGCAGTGCAGGGAGATAACGTCGGCACGGGAAAGCAGGTCCGTTAAGGTGTTTGCCCGCTCACAACCTGAAGGCATCGTTTTAGCGTACGGATCGTACGCTACCACCTGCATGCCGAATGCCTGACCTATAGCCGCAACCCGCGAGCCGATAGCTCCCAGGCCGACAAGCCCCAGCGTCATACCTTCCAGTTCGATCGATTTGTGCGTGGCTTTATCCCAGTGCCCGTCGCGCAGGCGCTTATCGAGGGTGACCACGGATTTGGCACAGGCAAGGATCAACGCCCAGGTATGCTCTGCCACCGCTGCCGCATTGGCGCCGGGGGCGGAACGTACGGCGATATTACGCGCCGCTGCCGCTGGCTGGTCTATCACGTCAATGCCGCTTCCGTGTTTCGATATGACCCGTAGCGCGGGGGCTGCGTCCATGATCCTCGCGGTTATCCTGCCGTAACGCACCAGGATGGCCACGGGATTGTGCCGCTCGCACAGCGTAACCAGCTCATTTTCCGTAGGCTGACGGCCGGCATACACCACGTCAACGTCCCGCAGCATGTCTACAGCCTGGTCTGCCAGATCGCTCCCGGTGACCAGCACAACGCGTTTCCCTCCCATTACAGCGTCTCCCCGTCAGATAACATGCCCGCCTTGCGCAGCGCGTCGTTAAGCCAGTGCGGACGTAAATCGCCCTCACGAATAGCAGCAAGACGTCTGGTCTCCGTTTCGAGTTTCCCTTTAGCCATGGCGATAACGGCCTGAACTTCATCACGCGGGATCGCCACCACGCCGTCGATGTCCGCTACAACCAGATCCCCGGCTCGTACCGTCGCTCCGGCAATGGAGATGGGATGATTTACCCGGCCAGGAATTGATTTTGTCGGACCACAGGGGTTGAGGCCGGCCGCGAAGACCGGGTAGTGCCCTTTACTCAGGGTGTCGGCATCACGTACCGCCCCGTCAATGATGATGCCCGCGATACCGCTTGCCTGAGCCTGCGTCGCCATAATCTCGCCGAGCAGCGCGCAGGTCAGGTCGCCTTTTCCGTCAACAACCAGCACATCGCCCGGCTGCGCGACGGCCATTGCGGCATGGATGGCCAGATTATCTCCCGGACGCACCTCCACGGTGACCGCCGGGCCCGCAACGGCCATGTGAGATGCGAGCGGCTTGATACGGCCATGCAGCGTACCGCGGCGACCGGCAACGTCCGCCAGAATGGCGGCCTGATACTCGGCGGCCTGGTGAACCTCTTCGGTCGAAACGCGTTCGAACTGACGGTTAATGAATGGTTTTTCTGAAACGGACATGAATGCCTCCATATTGTTTTACTGTGTACAATGCAGGTGTACAATACAAAACAACTATAGCGGTGTAGCTTTCCCTTTAGCCAGATCTGCGACGGCGTTTGTGATGTAAACACGAAGTGACTCACAAAAATTAAGGTACACTCACTGCCGAGCAGAAAAGGAGATGATGATGGGTAATGAAGGCGTTGTAGCGGTCGAAAAGGCGCTGGCTTTACTGGATTGCTTCCGTCCCGGCGATGAGAGCCTGACGCTGACCGCGCTGGCGCAGCTGTCGGGTTATCACAAAACCACGGTTTACCGGTTAATGAATTCGCTTGAACGAATGAACTATGTCGTCAGGCACGAGGACGGCAATTACGCGCTTGGCCCACGTCTGCTTTACCTCGGTAAGCTTTATGAGCAATCTTTCCATCTTTCCCGGGTGGTGCAGCCCGAGCTTCAGGCGTTATCTCTGGCCTCTCAGGAGAGCGCCAGCTGGTATGTCCTGGAAGGTGGGCAACGCTTGTGCCTGTTCCGTGCGGAAGCCTCCCACGGGCTACGCCACAGTAATCTGCCGGGCACTCAGTTTCCGCTGGACGATTCTGCCATCAGTAAGGTGCTTCGCCACTGGGGCCTGAATGACGCGCTCCCGGAGGGGGAACCCGCCGTTCCGCTCTATACCGCAGGCGCCCGGGATCCGCATACCGCGGCGTTTGCGATGCCCGTCTTCGGCGTTAACGACAAGCTGATTGCGGCGCTGGCGCTGACCGGCCCTATTTCCAGACTGACTGAAGATCGGCGTGAACAGGGGATCAGCCAGCTGATGCACGCCACCGCCAGTCGCCTGTCGCAGAAAATGGGGGCGAGTAAGGCTTTCTGCCAGCAGTTTTATGGGGAAACGCAAGACGCTGCGGAAGAGAGCCTCTGAGCATAACGCGGGACGGGCGTCCCGCTTTTTTATGTCTAATGGGTGACCTGCTTTTCATGCAGACGCGAATTGCGCGCCTGCCGTCCCATCACCAGCACCGCGACACCTCCTGCGACGCACAGCGCAGCCAGAGGAAGCATGGCCAGCGTGTGGCTACCCGTCCGCTCGCTGATGATGCCGTAAGCGTTAACCATCACCGCGCCGCCGATAAGGTTAGCGATGGCGCCAATCGCGGCCAGCCCCGCAGCGGCAGACGTGCTGCTCATCCAGCCTGACGCCAGCGCCCAGAACGGCCCCTTCATTGAATACGCCCCTATCAGAATGATGCTCAAAATAATAATCGTGGCAAAAAGGGAGGTGCTCACAAATGCGGCGATTACGCCTGCGGCAATCATGAAAAGGGTCAGAGCGGTATGCCAGCGGCGTTCGTTGGTTCGGTCAGAACTCCGTCCCCAGACAATCATCAGTACGGATGCCAGGCCGTAAGGAATGGCGTTGAACAGCCCGGTCTCCAGATTATCCAGGTGGAACGATTTCAGCAGCTGCGGTGACCAGACGCTGATCGTGGTGCCTGCCGATGACGCGCCTGCGTAAATCAGGGCCAGCAGCCAGATTTGACGATGCCGGAGCAGCTGCCACGTCGTCTGGTGACCGATATTTTTTTGCTGCTGACGCTCGGTTTCAAGCGTCGTTTCCAGCCATTTTTTCTGTTCCGCGCTAAGCCAGTTGGCCTGGTGAGGGCGATCGCGAAGAACAAACCAGGCGGCAATACCCAGCAGAACCGCGGGTAAACCTTCAATGATAAACAGCAGATGCCAGCCGCGCAGGCCCAGCCAGCCATCCAGTGAGAGGATCAACCCGGACAGCGGCGAGCCGATAAAATTGGCCAGCGGGATCGCAACCATAAAGGACGCGATGATTCGCGCGCGGTAGCGGGAAGGGATCCACCAGGTCAGAAAGAGCACGACGCCGGGGAAAAAGCCCGCCTCAGCGGCACCCAGCAGAAAACGCACGATATAAAGCGACGTGGTGTTTTGTACCAGTGCCATGCACATGGATACCACGCCCCAGCTGATCATAATGCGGGGGATCCACAAGCGTGCGCCAACTTTCTGCATCGCCAGATTGCTTGGAACTTCAAACAGAAAATACGCCACGAAGTAGAGGCTACTGGCGAAGCCAAACGCCGCTTTGCTGAGGCCGAGATCCTCGTTCATCTGTAGCGAAGCCATACCGATATTGCCGCGATCGATAATGGAAATCAGGTAACTGACTATCAGAAACGGAAGAATACGCCAGATCACCTTGCGCATAGTTTCTCGTTCTATGTCCTCAATGGCGGCAACGCCATTACGAATATGTTCTGTCATGTGTTCCTCGCAGGGTCTGTTCTTGGTTTTATCAAGTACAACTCAGTTTTATTAAACAAAACCACTATAGCGTCGGCGCGTTCTTTTAATCCAGTTAATGGAAGGTTTAAATGATGTAAATAAGACGTGACTCACAGATAATGCGCGCTGCGGAATGTGCCTAAGCGACAGATGCACCACCCCACGTTGTGAGGTAAAGTACCTACCTTGCGCGGCCACAGAGCTGCGGTTTTGTGGGGTATATGCGAATAACACGTTCCCCCATTTCCACTTCTGGTTTACGCCAGCCTGCATGGTGTTGTGTTTTGTCTTCTTAAAAGGGTTGTCTATGTCTGCTGCTCATCTCGGTTTCCCGACGGAAACCGTTGTTGTCTTTGTGGTGATGGCCGTTGGGGCGATGTTTATCGACCTCTTCATGCACCGTCACGATAAACCGATCTCGCTGAAAAGCGCGGCCATGTGGTCCATCTTCTGGGTCATGATGGCCATGGCGTTTGCCGGCTTCTTATACGTTCACCACGGCGCGGAGATGGCGAGCCTGTTCCTCACCGGCTATGCGCTGGAAGAGGTACTCTCCGTCGACAACCTGTTCGTGATGATGGCGATCTTCGCCTGGTTCGGCGTGCCGGATAAGTATCGCCACCGCGTGCTCTACTGGGGCGTGCTGGGGGCGATTGTGTTCCGCGGTATTTTTGTTGCTATCGGCACCAGCCTGCTGAGCCTGGGGCCATACGTTGAGGTCATTTTTGCGCTGGTCGTTGGCTGGACGGCGGTGATGATGCTGAGGCGCAATGAAGAGAGCGACGAGGTGGAAGATTACTCCGGTCACCTGGCGTACCGCCTGGTAAAGCGCTTCTATCCGGTCTGGCCAAAAATCAGCAGCCATGCGTTTATCCTGACCCAGAAAGAGGTGGATGCCGAACTGGAGAAGCCTGAAAACAAGGATGTGATGGTAGGCCGCGTGAAGAAGGCGAAGCGCTACGCGACGCCGCTGCTGCTCTGCGTCGCGGTGGTGGAGCTGTCCGACGTCATGTTCGCGTTTGACTCCGTCCCCGCAATCATTGCCGTCAGCCGCGAGCCGCTGATTATCTACAGCGCAATGATGTTCGCGATCCTCGGCCTGCGTACCCTCTACTTCGTGCTGGAGGCGCTGAAGCAGTATCTGGTGCATCTGGAGAAAGCGGTAGTGCTGCTGCTGTTCTTCGTGGCGTTCAAGCTGGGGCTCAATGCGACCGACCACTTCTGGCATCACGGTTACAGCATTGGCGCAACGGCCAGCCTGTTCGTGGTATTAGGCGTGCTGGCGCTGGGGATTATTGCGAGCGTGATGTTCCCGGGGAAACGTGAGGCCTGATGTACCGCCCGGTGGCGCTTCGCTTACCGGGCCTACGATTTGGTTTTCCCTCTCCCTGTGGGAGAGGGCGGGGTGAGGGCAAAAGACCGCACTTACCCCTTAATCGGTGAGTTCCGGCGCTTGCGCGGATGATGGAAGTGCCGCCAGTGCGGATCCTGCGCCGCCGCCAGCAGCTCGTGGTCGCCTCGCGTGTCGCCCCAGGCGCGCAGGTGATACGCGTTCAGGTCGCCATACACCTTCTCCAGCCTCGCCACTTTCTGCGCGCAGCGGCAGTTGTTGCCGGTGATCCGCCCGGTCAGCTTGCCGTCTTTCACCTCCAGCTGCGTGCCAATCAGCTTAATGCCGAGCTTGTCGGCCCACGGCTGTAATACCAGCGCCGGGGAGGCGGAGCAAATCGTCACTTCCGCACCGGAGTTGACTTCGTTAGCCACGGCCATAACGCCTTCCGGGCGCATCAGCTTGCTCCAGTATTTTTCACAAAAGGCCTCTGCCTGCTGGCGTAACCAGTGCTCATCCACCCCCGTCAGGAAGGTTTTAATCAGCACCTCTTTCAGCTCATCACGCGTCAGCTTGCGGCGCACGCAGTGCAGCGTGGGCAGGGCCATCCGCACCAGGCGGCCCGCAAAGTAGCGCTTGCCAAAGGCAAAGCGCAGGAAGGGAATAAAGCTGTCGTGGTGCGTCAACGTACCATC
>CATOUR010000642.1:0-39566 GCA_951848785.1 Callosobruchus maculatus | reverse complement strand
GAACTTCTGTTAAAACGAATGCTCCATCATGAGCTGATGTCGCGCGAGGAATTGAGGTGAACTTGTATTGCCCGCTGATTCCTTTCGCTGCTTGAGCCTTCGATTCAGTCAGGATGGTCTTTGCGCATTGTTCCGCTGCTGCGAATTGCGGATCTTTCTCCGATTTATCCGCGCTGCATGCTGTGAGGGTAATAACCAAAGCAGAGATGAATAATTTTCTATTTATCATTTTTTCGACCTAACGCTAATAAAAACAATAGACTACATCAAAATACAGTGGCGTAAAAGCGACCGCTGCGCTTTGACGCTTGCTTACTTCGCTCACTACACGATTTGGATCAGTGCCTAGTATTGAATATACTGTATGTATATGGGTCTTCCCCGATCATGGTGGGAAGCTCAGAACGTCATATCCAGCTTCCCGTAATGGAACATCACCCCCAGTTTAAATCGCTCCCGGTTTCGATAGCCTCTGGCCTTGATCCTCAGCAGCCTTATTTTGCTGTTCAGCGCTTCGGCATTACCATTTGAGACGCTGTACCGCATTGCGTTAAGTATTCCGTATAACCTTTTTGTGATGGTTCCTGCCATGTTCCTCATTACCGGCACATCGCAACTTCTCGCCAGCGCTATCCATTGCTGCCAGTCTGCGCGGCGCTTGTCACTCCAGGGGCGGTTCCAGATATCTTTCGCCAGCTCTTTCAGTACCCAGCACTGGCTGGTCAGTTGCATTTGTTCTCTCAGCCATGCCAGTTTTTCCTGCCGGGGCTCTGTCATCCATTTTTCGCTGTATTGCCACAGGAAGCGGGTTCCTTTTGCCTGGCGGCGGCTGTCCACCGGAAGCCGGGGATGCTCGTTTTGCCGAGTCTTATCAACGATTTCACCCAGTTGCTTTGCCACATGGAAGCGGTCAAAGGCGATTTTTCCGACTGCTCCCGGAAGATGGATGCGCGCAGCTCTGATATACCCGGCATTCATATCCATTGAGAACGTTTTGACGGCCTCCAGCTGGCTGTTGGTGAGAGTGCGAAGATAGCTGGCAAGGCTTTCTGTTCCCCGATCATCTGTTAACGCCAGTGCGCGCCCATCACGGTCGGATATCACGGTGATGTACCGGTGTCCTTTTTTGAAGGCAACTTCGTCCACATTCATATGCCGGGCTGATAGCGGTCTTTTTATTCGAGCAAGACCACGTTTAACCGCCCGGGTCATAATGCCGTCAACCGCATTCCAGCTAAGTTTCAGCTGCTTTCTTACCGCATCAACAGTGCTGATTTTCAGCCAGGAAAGAACGAATGACTCGAACAACAACGTGTACCGGCTGCCGGGTCCGGCCCACGGAACGGGTAACGTCTGACATCCATGGTTTGGGCACATGACCCGGGGAACATTCGCCTCAACAACTGTCATGAACTGGCAGGTATCAAGATGGCGCCATTTACGATGACGGTGATCGTGAACAGAACAAGTTTTACCGCAGGTCGGGCAGGTTAACCGGGTGTTTACAGCGATTTCGACAGTGACAGTAACTGAACAGGCATTTTCATCGAGTGAAAGGGTCTTTACCTGCCACGGGGCTGACAGGTTGAGAATATGAGCGTAGAGGGACTTTTCGTCCATGGAGGTGACCTCTGGCGATTAAATAAACATCATCATGCCTCAGCCACCGCAACAAAGAAATACTCTCCCTTAGACCGTGTTTATCCAGCGGGTTTAGAAAGAGGGAGCCCTTTTTGCCCTGCGTAGAAGACCACAAGGGTAACACCTTCTTCACCTGTGTACCCGCGATGAGCGCTGTCAACCATCTCTGGTAATACCTCCCCGGCTTTTAAAAGTCGTTTTTCGCCAGTGGCTTTCTTTTCCACAGTTAATACCCCATTCAGTACATAAGCAGCATTAGGTATCGGGTGTTCATGCCAGGCAAGACTAGTATTTGGTGCAACAGTTATCTTAAGAACTGATAGCTGGGGAGTTCCTTTAGGATATTCCTTGTAAAGCACGCCATCCCAGGATTTTTCTGTCTCAAGAAGTTTTTCAACGTTAATACCGGGAGTTCCGTCATTGTGTGCCGCTGTATAAGGTGAAGCGATGAGAAAAGCTACAACAGTGCAGATTGATAACATTTGAGTAGTCAGGCGCATAACTGCGGATCCTTGTGCATAATTCACTGAAATTAAATGTACAAAACCATAGCACACCCACCATAACTGGGGAAGACCCATGTATATACAGTTCATGCGCGTGAGGCCGTTATGGGTAAGGATCTGAAATATGAAGTTATTCCGCGAGGGACTCATATCCCTTACATCACACCGGGGAAATGGACCTTCATACAACGTAAACGTGAATATGGGGGAGGCTGGTGGTTCGGGAGGGCTTATGACGATCACTTTCAGCTTGAGTTTGAACGGCCGACCTCATTGGGTGAAGGTATTGACTATATAAATGCCTACGAAAAAGTAAGCAAACTACCTGACTGGGATGATGATTTTAATTTGGAGGGTTAGATGGGATTTCCTTCTCCTGCAACTGATTACGCAGAGTCTAGGTTAACCATAGACAGGATCTGCCAGATAGACAGTAACTGTGTTGTTATTGAGACAACGACCGGTTACGCAGTGGTTAACCGGTCAATTAAGGCAACGCAGGGTGATATGGTGCTGATCTCGATGTTCGGGCGAAACCTATTTGCCAGGGTCCATGGAGCGACCTTGCGAGGAAAACGACGGGAAAATAATCGCGGGTGAGGAGCTCAATGAAGTTCATGTTGAGGGCGTAGTAACCTTCACAATTCACAGAACTCCAGGTAACCGCACTTAGTCCTTTTGGTCGGCGTAGCGTTGTTCTTGAAGGCTCTCAAACGATTCGGTTATTGACCAAGGGACCGATTTAAACCGCTCGATCGCCTTCAACACTTCTACAGCGGTCGCCGTTGGCTCGACGGCCCCTTGAAGCCACGGGAGAAGGGCATCAATAATGCGATCTTTCATGCTCTCACCGTCCGCAAGCAACCGGGCTTGGTACGCTTGAATGTCGGCCACCAGTGCCGACTCAGCCAGGCGTTGAAAAGGTTCTCCCTCTCCCGGTTCGTCAAGCAACTCCAGGCGCTCTTTAATGCGTTGCGTATCCCGCGTTATCGCGTCGGAGGGAGTTGTGGCCAACCAGAGCTGGCAAAGATGATCTGGAATAACGATCGTCGTTCGCGTGCCGGTGCTCTTCCTCACATAGTTCACTTTCATGGATTGAACCTCTCTTTTAAGAAAGCAGCATATTACCGCCCATCCATTTTTGAGTAAATATTTACTCAATTCCATTGACCTAACTCCATGAATGAGTAAATATTTACTCATCAGATGAGTTAGACGGAAAATAAGGATGAACGCGATGAAACAGATACTCAACAAAGAGATCGCCACACTTGCGGAGCTGGTGGCCGCAACTGAAAATCTTGAGCCAACAGACCCGAAATTAGTCGCGGCGATTAACGAAGTGCCTGCTGCGGCAAACACTGACATAACCTCTCCACTGCGGATTATTTCCGATTACATGCAGCGCTTCCTCAGCAACAACAAGGATGCAAAATTGTATGAGGCAAAAGATCGGCTCGAACGTAAGATCATCCAGTTTACCTCGGATGGATATGATGAGCGGTGCCTGCGCCAGGCACTCTCTACCGCCACCAGCTGCCACACGCGGGAAGCGTTTATCGGTGCCTTACAGAAAATGACTAGCCCCCAGCAGCCCGTAAAGCACCTGATTATAATGGCGTGCTCGGCGACAAAGAGCAGGGCGGCGGCCCCGGCAATGGACCTTTACAAAGGGGTTATGTATTCAACATTCCGCGCGAACGTACCCGCAATACGTCCTGCAATTGTTATCTTGTCGGCAAAGCACGGCTTCATTGAAGCTAACCGTGTTATCGAACCTTATGAGCAGCGCATGACAGAAGCGCGTGCAGATGAAATGATTGCGGAGTTGCCTGATCTTGACTCAATAAGATGGCCAGCTGGCGTTCACTCAATACTGCTGGCTGGTGGTAAAACCTATCAGCGAGTGATGCGAGCAGCGATTAAACGCCGTATTGAACTTGGCTTGCTGGATAACGGCATCATTATCGAACAAACGAGTGGTGGCATTGGCTATCAACGGGCGCAGCTAGGCGCTTATCTGCGTAGCCTGCCTAACTCCAACGTGAACCATGATAAAGTAACCGCGAATACTACAATGCACATAAAGGGGAGGGCCATGAGTAACCAACTAGATGCTCAGGCTGAGCAGGACACAGCAGCTGAAGGCTGCAATCCCAAAGAGGTATTGATCATCAACGGCTTGGGCCACAAACCTGGTAACGGTAAATCAGTACCGTTTCAGATGCAGGAAAAGAGCGACCGGGCGACGGCTGAAGGACAAGAGTAATGTTAGATCTAAGAAGTTATGAAAGCCAGCTGGATGATCCAGCCTGGCGCAGACTTCACATATCCGGGCCGGTCGATGAATTGAAAGCTGTGGCCAATGTTGCCCGATTAATTTTTATCGCCATACTGGAAGACTGCCAACCAGGAGTAAGCACAGAGGGGACTTGTGCTTACTCAACTGTCCTCGTGAAGATGATGCTGGAAAGCCGCACAGGATACAAAGTCACCCAGAAAGGCGGCGATGGGCAAGGTGACGGCGGTTATTTCGATGCTGCTGGTGGTCACGGCCATTACTGGGTTGAGGTTGATACGGCTGCAGGCGCATATGTTGTGGACATTACTGCAGATCAGTTTGGTGCCGATCCCGTGGTGGTAGTGCCCGCCAGCAACCCTCAATACGTACCAGGTGATCAGCAGCTGGTGGACGAGCAATTTATTGGATTCATCCAAGGTATTGTCAGTTGAACGGGCGGGCGAAATGCCCATAGCTCTTATCACTCAGTGTGAGCGATCGCCGCGAGACACTGTAAACGCGCTTTTTCAACGGCGGCCACCTTAACGTCCGGGGGGATTTTTTCCGCTGTGCCCAATGTGGCGTACATATCGAGCGAAGGGGCATAGAACAGGCTATGGCCAATGTATTCGGCAATCTCCCCCACCAGCTCAAAGTCACACGCCAGTAACTCTGCTTCTCCCTCAGGGCCATTAGGGAACTGGATAAAAATCTGCTTACCTAACCCCATTACCCGGCAAGCTGTTGCATACACCGCATGCAGGAGGTTTGGTGATTCCGTTGCCACTGGCTGACTCACGCCGCTGAGTATGCCGTTACGCTCTTTATTGAATGGATCATAGGAAGATAAACGTTCTACACGCCAGCATCCAGCCAGTGAGCCCTTTTGGAAAATTATGGGACTAATGTGAAGGTTCAGGGCATTGATTAGATCTTGAGCGATGCCATAGTCGGTCATTATACTCAACGATCTGCAGCCGAAAGATTGCGCGTGCGCGTTCAGCTCTGCGTTCGTCATATCGTCTCTGCGCGCAGTAATGTAATTGCGCCCGCCCCCCACTTCTGACCAGACGGCGACGCCATTCTCTTGATCTTCCTCTTCCCTGTAACCGAAATAGCTCATTACGGCGCGCTCAATAGTGATGAAAGGGAAGGACTTGTCTGCGCCTATTTCAACCAGTAACCCGTTGCGCAAAAGGTAATGATTGGAGGTGTTTTCTTTCATGATTATCTCTCTTAAAAACCCAGCATGTTGGCTGGCCGTGTTTCAGGCATATCTATACCGGCGGCCTCCAGTTTCCGACGTAATCGGTAAATTGTGTGGGAATCCTCGCGTCGCTGCTTTTCCAGTTCGTTGATCTTGGTGGCCTGCTTGTGGTTCTCACGTAGATATGAGCGCTGCTCTTGCAAAAGAGCGTCCGGATCACCTACCCGATGAAGTAAATAAGACAGCAGCCCGCGCTCGGCATCCTTATCGGAATCATGCGCCCAGAAGCATGCGAGATCACGATTACCGCCCCAGCTATTACCAACCAGACAACAGATATGTCCTGCCATTAGTTTTACGTGCCCGCGCTTATTCACCCACAACAGCCCCCAGCGCTCAGGAAGGTCTGCGATGTTAATGATCCCCTCCGGGCACATGTAGTAGCGGTAATCACCAAGTCCGCCCGCCTGCCGATGGGGTTTATGCTTGTCCCTGAGGAAATCAGAACGAGACACCTTCACTTCCACCAGTACGCTACCGCCAAGGTATCCCCAGCGATATCCCCATGCATCAGCTCGCTCTGAATCCCCGACGGCACCCACCTCATTGAGAGCGATCTTACAGCCCGGGCCACGCCCTGATTCGGCTCGAAGAAGCCAGCGGCGCGCTATATCATTAAGCTCGCTATGTGTCATGCAACAACCACCCAATCGCAAGCCAATACATCCCCTACGGATGGTTGCCAGGGGACGACCACGTTTTGGGCATTCAAAAGGGCAAAATGATCTCCATAGGGAGAATCATCAGCTGCATGCACCATCCAGCAGTATTGGCCACCAGCATTCCAGCCCTTACGAGAGACTTTTTTCCCTTCTTTAAGCCACATAAGGGCGTCTGAGAAATCAGCCGCTTCGAGGTCAATTTCAGCAGCTACAGTTTCAACTACGCTGGTGCCACCAAATATTGAGCGGCATATTGAGTCCATCTTTTCAGCACTGGTTAAGGTGTGGTTGATAGCGTATTGTGCCAGCTCTCCCCAGCAGGGCTCCTGTTTAACCCTTGAATGACCGTCATGGAATCGCTTCGACGGGCAATATGAAAGCGAACCTGCCCGATCGGAAATAAGCCAGCCTCCAGATTTTACGGATAGCAGCTCTATGAACTCTTTTTCGACGTCAACGTGCATCCCGGCAGGCTCAAGAAGCATGATTCGTGCAAGTTCCGAGCTGGAACATGAGAGAACATCAACGATTCGGGAAGCGTGGACCACCTTAAGGCCAAGGAATTTTGGCATCTGAAAGAGCTTTTTCTTGCTTACAGTGGCATTAACCATTCCGCTTCGCCTTTTCAGTGAAGGTATATATACGGCGCTTTATGTGCCCAACACGAGGAGCCGGTACGAGATCACTCTGGATGACTCCCTGAGCCACCAGCGCGCGGGCGGCGCGAAGAAACTGGGTAGCATCGGCCTTGCCTGCCAGCTGGAACTGACGAGCGTAAACAAAGCCCTTATGGAGTATTTCGGCCATCATCAACCGCTGAGTGGCGGTTTCTTTGTAAGCGAAAATCGCCCGAGCTTCTTCCACGGGCATAGCCAGCTGATACCCGCGCGCGTCCTTGCGCAAGATTCCTTGCTTGCAGAGGTTACGCAACTCATTGCGGGCGCGAAACTCACCATCAGCCAAAAAGAAAGGGTAGATATTGCATGGGGGAACCCATTCCCCAGAGGCATCAATGAAGAATGCCACCAACTGCTTAGATAGCTCTGGATAAGAGGATGGGTAACAGTTGAGAGATGGATAAATCACTTACACCCCCGGGAAGGGAATCGTCCCTTGTTGGTGTCCGGGGCAATAAAGCCGGTATGCTCGCGCGCAAAAACGCGGTTAACCTGTTCAGTCATAGCCTGGTAATGTTCCTGATAGTGGGCCAGGAATTTTTCGGCAGCTACGACAGACACATGCTGGACGTAATGGATCGCGCCTTCAATGGTCTGCCATTCTTTATCGAGAGAAAGTACAGGGACCGCTTCAAGACCGGTATAAATGCCAAAAACAACTACGGGCTTTTGGCGTTTAATTCCGGCGGCGAATGTTACAACAACGCCGTCTACTTCGAAGCGGCTGGTGCTCTGAATTGAGTCCTGCAATACACCCTCCTGTGGTTCGAGGGTAATTTACAGGAAAATACACTGCTTACAAGTTATTATTAGAAAATGCCACTCAAGAATCCATTAACTTGCTGTTTGCACTGACAGTCTTAGAAGATTTTCTTAAATAACGCATTAGAGTTTCCGGTTTACTCCAGGTGCCCTCGCGCATTATTTCGACGATGGAAACTTGTTTGTCAGCCATATCCATTGCAGCACCGACACGCGCACTATGTCCGGTCCAAGTCCTATAACGACCTTTATTTGCCGCTACGTCACGCTTGCCCGCAAGCTGCCATGCGTCACTGAATATTTTTTCAAGCGCCGGTGCCGTCAAAGGCTTTTCTGTTACTTTTGCCTTATTAGAACGATGCACCGGCGGGAATAGAACGGCATCGGGATGTTCGGTCAACCCAGAAGCTTTGAGCCAGTCCTCAAGAACGGATGTGGTGCAACGGGCCAGGCGTTTCTCTAAGCCTGCAGCCGTAACGCTCGTTTTTGTGTGGCCTACATGAACCGTTACAGTGTCACCTATCATTTCTAAATCACGCACCCGGATGCGGGCCATTTCACTCATTCGCAGCAGTGAATTATATGCCACATAAAGGAAAGCGCGGTTGCGCAGGTCCACCAGCCGACCGGAACGGGAAAGTAAAACATCCAACAGCCTGAGGTCATCCCAATGCAACGGTATCGCCTGGCCGGTTTGTTCATTGTTTTCCGTTACTGCTTCACGTCTGATCCTCCTCATCAGAAGTGATACGCTTTTGCTGGTGGCCAGAGACGGCTGGCCGCACTGCGCCAGGAACATATTAAGCATGGCGTAGTGTTTGTCCGTTGTGGTCGAGGCACGGCCGGAATTATAGAGCTGCAGTAGATACTCCCTCACAGCCTCCGGATCTATCGGGTACCAAGTCAGCCCGCGCGCAGAGCACCAGCGCACCCATGCTTCAAAGACCAAGCGGAGATCGCGAAGCGTGTTCTTCGAGTAAGCTCCTTGGTCGCGTAGAAAATGAAGAAGATTTTGCGCTGCCTCTTTGTGCTGACTACCGACATTCCGGAGGAAGCCAGCGTTGTCACTTCTTAGGATTAGATCACCCATGTAACTATTACCTTTCTATATACTGGTGACGCTACGTGAAAAATAGAAAAATGACAGGGTAGTTATAAGTAATTATAAAAATTGTAACGCCTCGTCTTTGAAGCGATTTCCGTCACGCGCATCAGGTTTGCTCATTTCCTCTACATTATAACCTAACTTTAAATAATGCTAATTATTTAAAGTTAGGAATTCCTCTAAGCGCCGGATATTTATACGGGTTTCAAAACACCCCGCATTTATTGGCTGATAGGCCATAACGATCAATAGCAATGTGATTGATCAGTGAGGGCGGTTGATATTTTCTAACGAATATACAGCTACATCCTATTTACGAATCTGAGCGAAGCGGATACATTTGCCGTTAATGATTTATATTAGAAAACCCCTACAACATTTTGAGGGCTTATGAAGAAAACTGCACTTGAAAAGGAATACCGAAATTTCATCGCCGTTGCTGAGCGCTGGCGGGCTATTTTGGCGGAGCATGAAGTGTTCCATGACACCAATGGTAATGGTGATGCCTTCCGTTTCATTGCTGTGACCTCAGACGGTGCGGTTCTGGACGAAGCGAAAGAGTGTTTACGGAAATGGCAGGAGTTTGCTGACTTATGCCAGGCAGAAGAGGGCGCAGCAACGCTCGCCATCCCTGAACCAACTTTCCTACCAGTACCATTTATTGTCGAGGATACAGCACAGGCCACCCAGATTTATCATCGCCGTGCGACGCCTTCTACTACACTTACGCGCGAGCAGATCCTGAAAAAGTACGATTCCATTATCAAAAAAGGACGTGCTTCTCCGGTGCTGGCACCAGTGATTCGCCCTATGCTTGCCGAGAGAAAAATCTTTGAAAATGAACCTGCTGGTTCAAAGTTTCGCGTTAGAAAAACTTCCTTTACCGAGGCGGTAATCGGCACTGCGAAATCTAAAGGTGGGGCTCTTACTCGTTACCGTGTCGGCTCCCACGGGGCGCTGATTTTTGCACAAATACCGGGCTTACACGTACCAGTAGTTGATCAATCGGAACGCCGTAGCGCAACAATGTACGATGACGTGTTGCCTGTACCATGCGCCCCACTTGGTGAGTACAAGCTATACCGAGTCAGTGATCTCGATATGGCACAACGCACCAGCATGACCAGATCGTACATTCAGAAGTGCATTGAGGCCCGCACAGCTAAATTTTCTAAGCTGGAAGCCGAGCGTCTGCGCGATGCACCACCAGCGCTTAGACCTGTCATGGTGGCAAAGTTCAAGAATGCCCGCGTGATGCTTGAAAAGGTGAACACTATGGACGCTGAATTGATTGATGCCATTGCGGCCGCCGGTGATGATATTGGAAAAATCAAACTTCGCAGCGCCCGTGCCCTGTATGGAAAAGAGATAGAGGCGCGTCATGGCATCTCTTTCGAGAAGGCACAAGGCGAAGCGAAGGTTTACACCCCTCGCGCGGCCAAACTTAAAAAATAAACACTAATAAATTCCTGCGCTTGCAGGTAGAGGTTTCTAAGCCATAACTATTCACAGCAAAAGGAATAAAAATGACGATTCAGCGTCGTGAAGTCTATCTGCTTGTAAAAGAAACGTACTCTGGCAAGGTCACATACGTTGAAGGATTACAGAGTGTCAGCAATTACTTTTTCGATGGGCATGCACGAGTAAATGACGATCCTAATGGTAAAGCAACGCATGAAGAGTTCATGAACGGCATGCGGCCAGCTCAGGTTTTTTACGTGCCTAGCAATACCTCTGGAAAATGGCAGGCTGCTTTCCATAGTTTTGGCTGCTACCCGGAAATGGGCGCGCCTCAATTGGAATTCATCATTTTTGTAGGTGCATATTCTAACGACCACGATCGAACGTTGGAGCTTATGCGTGAAGGGATGGACCGTGCCTATGAAGTGATTGAAGGCACTCGCCAATTACGTGATGGTGAATTCACAGACTAATGCTAAGGCCCCAAGGAAGGGGCTTACAAATCCAGGTCTACCACATCCATACTGGATAGCGCTTCCTCCCTGAATGCTTCCATCTCACCCCCAACATCTTCATCTGCAGGTACGTAATCCACGATAAAGGTGAAGCAGTAAGTGTCCCAGCGATCGGGGGATTTGATATTTAGCTTTTGGCGCATGTGCTCCTTACGCATCATCACAAGACGCCCTTCCTCGTTCATCATGTATGGGATTTTAGAGGCTTGCTCAGCTGTTTTCGGACTCGCGTCAATGCGCATTCTGCCTGACTTAATAGCGTCACGGGCCATAATATTCGCGTAGGCACGCTGGTTTACGAAGCGATCCTTATCTTTCTGCGCAAACATAGGCTTACCCCAGCGTATGCGCACAGGATTAGCGCCGCGGCGAACCAACTGGGCACACGTATCCGAACCGAAGCCGTCAGCATCTACGGCAATAGTTATGTTCGGGTATTTATCCGGTGTGCACTCATTGAAAATGAAGTCCCCAAATGCCAGCGGGTCCATAGTACCTGGCATCTCCAGTATCTTGAAGCTAACGACACGTCGTTTCTCCCGATGCCCGGATACCTTCTGTATGTTGAGGACAGATTTATCGCGTCCATTGCCGACGTCGGCGGTCGCCACCCATCCCCAACCTTTTTCCAGCAGAACGCGTCGGCGAGCAGCTCGATCGCACTCATCACGTCCCAGCAGATAACCAGCAATCTCGCGCGGGAACTGACCCAATACCTTAACCATGTATTCGAGAGAGTCACGCCCGCCGTACTCCAACAGCTTTTGCTTGATGAACTGTGTGGTAACGAAGGGAGATTCTTCGGAATTGAGGACAATGGATGTCCATATACCGTTTGGGTTATCCGGGTTTTTTGCGAGGGTATGGTGTGAATCGTAAAAATATCCGCTTGGACGTGTCGGCTGGGACAGCATCAGCATGCGGTTATCGAGCTCTGTCAGTGCACCGGTCATTACCCCGATCGCTTTGTCGGAGATACCAGAGGCTTCATCGAGAATTAGTAACAAGTGCGCTGCGTGCTCACCTGCCAGCGCTTCTTCGTTACCGAGGCGGTAGCCCTTGCAGAGGACTTCCCAGATACCTTTGCGCGAGCGTTCATAGAACATGGTATCCGACAAAACAAAGTAGTTTTGTAGCCATCCGTGACGTTTAATGGCATTGGCCCAATACGTTTTCACGTACTTGAATACACCAGTTTTAACCTGTGCGATTTTGTTGGCCACGATAACCACACGGGCATCGGGGTACAGAATCATATAGATCAGTAGTAGCATAGCCGTAAGCGACGACTTACCCGTACCATGCCCGGATGTTACCGTTGTGCGGCTGCCGACGCCCTGAACGGATTCAATGATTTCCTGCTGCTGGGGTGATGGCATCATCCCGAAGAGCTCTACAACGGCGCGGGCATAGTCATAGCGGTACTTAACCGCCATATCGCGCCAGCGAGGGTCGGTAGTGACACACTTAAGCTTCCTTGCGCCGGACATTAAACCTCCTCCGGCGGGTCAATCGCTATCTCTTCATCATCGTCATACGCATCATTTGGAACATCATAAATGTCGCTGGTGGCCGACGGGTCCAGATCCAAATCTTCATCACCAGCGTCAAACTCACCGGCCTTGCGGTCGCCGGTGGCATCGATATCACCACAACCTAACTCTTCAACCACTTTCGCCACTTCAGCACGGCGGTTGGCTAGCCATTCTGGGTGCTCTCTCTGCTGCTGATGATATGCCTGTGCGTCTTTTTCAAGCTGCTCTTCATCTACAGTGTTATCGGCAACTGGTGGTTCAATAGCGGCAATAGCTCGTAAAGCCTGGGCGGCCAACATTGCCGGAACGGATACGCCTTGACGCTCAATATATTCAGCGACACCAATATCATCCAGTTCCTCGCGCTCACGCATACGTAGAGCTGTGGCGATGACGCGAGCCGCGCGTGCGTCTGCCCCTATGCGGTGCTCTAATTCCCTGCGCTTCATCTCCATCTGCTCACGAGCTAGCCCCAGCTTCTCTTGAGCTTCTGCCTCTTTGAATTGCTGTTGCCGCGCAGCCTGCCTGAGCTTCTCTGCACCCTGCTGTAGCTTACTTTCGCCCTGATAGATGGCGGCCAGGCGACTGGTGAAGTCATTCATGAAGTAAGCGGAATCTTCTAACAACCCACGCAACTTAATTGAGGGATGCACGCCCTCTATCTCATCACCAGGTTGAATATCATCTATTTCCTCCTGAAGCCTCGCTGCCTCCTGATCAACCGCTGCCCGGTATCGAAGCGCTGACTCGTTAGCCATCTCAATGACAAGGCGCAGATGGTGCTCTGGCCCCTGTTCGAGCATCTTTTTAGTAGCTTCGCTGGAAGGTAATGCAACGACGTTTGAACCAAGCAAGGGGATCATTTTCCCCTTTGTTGCTTTCGCCGTTTTCTTGATCCCTTTTTTAGCTGCCTTTTCGGGGATCATTTGCGGATCATTGGCATCGAGTGATCCGGCCCTTCCATCTCCTATCCTATTGTTTTTATTTGATTGTAACTTGGAATCAGATGTGCGCTTTTTTGGGGGTGCACGAAATGATTTATCACCCGTCAATTTGTCAGCTTTTGTAAGTTTTGAGTTATTATTAGCCGTATTTTGTTTGTTATTTGCTCTTGTATGGCGCGTTTTTTTTACCGCTTTCCCGGAATGATCCCCTAAATGATCCCCTGCCTGATCAGCATTCATTGCCGAGTTCTTTTTCAGGTTCAGGTGTTTTCTGGCCGTGTTGAAACTCAGGCCGTTTTGCTCGCTGTACTCTTTGATAGTAATGCCGGTGTCCGCACGTTGCGCCGCGAACCTTTCACGGTGCTCATCCCAGCTAATGCCGCTCATGCAGTGGCCTTACGTGAGCGAACGGCGCTGTTCCAGATACGGTTAGCCATATTGACCACTTCCCGGCGATTTCGCTCCGAGCTCTCCACCAGCGCTTTTGACGTGTTTTCCACCATTAGGCTGCCGTAATCAGGAATCCGGCCACGGACCTTGAACTGATAGCCATAAAGGCCGTGCAAACGGTAGCGATGCGGGTAGACCCCCTCCTCTCGCTCACATTGAGCGCGTTTGGAGCGAGCGAAGTGACGAATGATGTTAGTAACGCGATCGCGAGTGACTAATAGTGTGGGGTATTCAGATGCGGCAAGACGTGTAACTTCCGTCACCGTGAGAAAATCACCATGCCTTAACATGATGTCTGCTATTTCAGCGCTACTAATCTGGCCCATTCATCCCTCCGGGGAAAACTTCACGGGAGGGATGTTACGGGGTTAATGAATCGCAGGTAGACTAGCTAAATGTTGAAATTCGTTAGAAAATTAATGCGCGGATAATCACATTCGTGCATATCAGAAATTAGTTTTTCGTTTTGTTTTTTGTAAACCGGTCATCAGAATGCCTCCCAATCAGTAGCCATGATGTCAACACCAATCGCGCACCAATCATATCGCGCCTGCTGTTCGCCATCAGTCATCACCAGTCGTGGCATCATTGGTAAGGACGTACCTGAGACCACTTGGAATAATTCGTCCGGCATAAAGCTCGCTACGCTGCTTTGATCCCCCACCAGCCCCATGATCAGCGAGACATATTTCCCTTTCGGCCAGTTGGCCCGTCTTATGTCCAATCCCCGGAGAAGCCAATGGTAAGCTGTGGCAAACGTAACGCTCTCTTTGGCCAGCTGAATATCCCCATTCGTGGTGGCTTCATGGAATCGTATCGTTCTCACTGCAGCTTCTGCCAATGCCTTAAATGGCTCTTCGTCTACAGCGGATAGAGTGAACCCAAATGCCGTAACTGACACCCTTGTGCGCGCTCCCTCAATCTGAGTGTCTACGCTGAACTTTTTACGCACCAGGGCTGTGTAAAAATCATGTTTTTGATTGCTCCAGTCCCAACGGCGACCAAGGAAATCACTGAGCACCTGATCCTGTTCCGATAGCACCATTTCTACAGCTTTTGCCACGTCATTCCCCTTACTGCAGATATGCCGAAAGCCGGTCATACCGGCTCGGCTTCATCACGTCTTACTTGAGTGGCCTATTGGCCGTGAAAGTCTTCGTGTAGTGGCACACTGATACTGGCCACCTGATCGGAAGGTGATATTCTCACCTCCCCAACACCACAGGTGACCCAATGGCAAAACATTTCACGGCAGAATTTAAGCTCGAAGCAGCAAAACTGGTTGTCGACCACGGCTATACCTACGTTAAGGCCGCTGAAGCGGTTAATGTCAGCCATTCGGCAATCACCCGTTGGGTTAATAAGCTGCGACTTGAGCGCCAGGGTAAAACTCCCGCCGGGCTCCCTCTGACGCCCGAACAGCTCGAGCTGCGCGAAATGAAGAAAAAGGTTCAACGCCTTGAAATGGAGAACGAAATCCTAAAAAAGGCTACGGCGCTCTTAATGTCGGACGCACTCAACGGTTCACGGTAGTCGACAGGCTGAGAGCGCGATATTCGGTCGCTGTGTTGTGCCAGACTTTTGACGTCCATCGCAGCAGCTACAGGCACTGGCAGGCTTCAGCGAATGAGCCCGACGGCGAGCGTGTGGTCAGACGCAGCCAGGTCATGGAGGCCTGGAACGCCAGCGGCGGCTCTGCCGGCGCCCGAAGCATAGCAACCATCGTCAGCAGGGACTCTGGCGTCAAAATGGGGCGCTGGTTGGCCGGCAAGCTGATGAAAGAGCTGGATATCGCCAGTTGCCAGGTACCGGCACACAAATACAAACGCGGCGGAAACGAACACGTTGAAATACCGAACCATCTCGATCGTCAGTTCGCGGTTACCGCGCCGGACCAGGTCTGGTGCGGCGATGTGACCTATATCTGGACGGGTAAATGCTGGGCTTACCTGGCGGTGGTGCTGGACCTGTTCGCCCGTAAACCGGTAGGCTGGGCGATGTCGACGTCGCCGGACTCGGCACTGACGGTCAAAGCGTTGCAGATGGCCTGGGAGCTACGCGGTCGGCCAACAGGCGTAATGTTCCACAGCGACCAGGGCAGTCACTATACCAGCCGTAAATATCGGCAGGCCCTGTGGCGCTGTCGGATAAAGCAGAGTATGAGTCGCCGGGGTAACTGCTGGGATAACGCGCCTATGGAGCGGTTCTTCCGGAGCCTGAAGACAGAATGGGTGCCGACGAAGGGATACAACAGCTTCAGCGAGGCCCAGAGGGCGATAATCCGCTATATCACGAGTTATTACAGTGCCATCCGGCCTCACTGGTATAACGGCGGTCTGACGCCAAACGAATCTGAGCGACTGTACTACTTACAGTCTAATGCGGTGGCCAATATTAGTTGACCACTACATCGAATGGTTCAAAATGGGGAGGATGTTATTTGCTCGTCCAGGCAATGTTTCACCAACGCTATTCCGAGAGCAAGGACGCTGAATGAATAACACCCTCTCGATTTTGCGCCAGTCTCTACCTGGCCGTCACACCGAACCGTCGCGATGGTGAATCGCCGCACCCAGGACAGTGGGAGACATTGCACATTCCAGCTACCCGAAAAGCAGTAAGACAGCGGTTAAAGGTCCCGCTACTGATCCGGACTGCTTAATGGGTGCATGTGCCATACACCCAGCCTGCATCGTTACAACCAAAGTGGTGGCCCCTGCCGGGTTTGAACCGGCGACCTATCGGTTATGAGCCGACAGCTCTAACCGCTGAGCTAAAGGGCCTTTTTCAATTACGTTTGGGTTTAGTCTTAGGTTTGCGCAGCGCCTTAGCTGTTTGCTCAACGCAATATGCACCCACCAGTAGCGCCAGAATCGTCCAACCTGGATTCTTATCGAAGAACTCCCAGAAATTCATCTAAACACCCAATGCGTTAAAATTTTTCCGTGACAAGGCTGCTATGACAAACCAGATCGCAGTATTGAGCAGGTTGTAGTAGAGCAATGTCTTACCTGTGGCCATGTCAGGCTCGGCGAACAGAGCGACCATCAGGGTAATACCTATGAGAGTTATCGAACCTAGCCCGAACACCCTCAAAATAGCTCTTTGCATAACCGTTCCTACATGTTTGATAGCGCTGTGGCGCTGGGACTCGAACCCAGATAACGTCCGGCCGGACCGCATGAGATACCCTGGGTTATGATCCTTAGGTAGCGCTCAACTCCCCCTTCAGGAGGCGCTCTGTTCCAATTGAGCTACATCCACAACAGGGTGAACCATCCCCCCGGGGCTTCACTCCCCCGATAAGGTTCTCCTCGCTTAACTCCACTCGGGCCGTATCGCGCTACGGCTTGCGTGGCTACCCGCCCCCACCATTCGCGATGCCGGACCAGAGGCAAGAATGATTCACTCTGTTGTGTGCTGTGGCGCCAGGCGCTTATCTTCTGGTTGCTTCATAGAGCTGCAATTCACCACAACGGAAAGGACACTTACTGCGAGGCAATGCACTCCTTCAAATTGAATGCAAAGTAGACAACCCATAGCACTAAATGACCTTACCTGTTGTGTTCTAAAAAAATGCCCACCGTGGGAGATGGGCAAAGACTACACACAGCAATAATTTGTTGCGGCGGGGGTGCCTCCCCCTGCTGGTTCGGTCAGTGAACAACCACCAGCGGCCTCATAAGGAAATGGTGATATCTAATGGCAAAATGACTTCACTAATTACCGCGTGCGCTGAGCCGCATTACCGCAACATGAAAACACACTGCCCTGCAAAAACCCTGTCCCCACAGAGGTAGAAAGCAGTGCGCTTTCATGTTGAGAATGTTTACCGGCGCTTATCCCGGCACGGCCACTCAGGCGTCTGGTCAACCTGGCCGCTGGCGTCTTTTCGAGGCTAAAGATAAAAAACCTCGCCAGTCTTGCGTCACGTTTGCACCGTGTTTTAGCCCCTTACGAGGGCCAGGCGGACGGGGTTTGAGCCTCACGGGGCATTCTATGCGCGGGATTACGTCGTCAACCGCGTTCACTGCCGTGACAGGGAGGGCTACATGCCGTTCACCTTCTCCAATTCACTCCACCAGCGTAAAGGTAATAAAACGCATCAGGAGCGGCCCGAATCGAACTGTTTGTGGAGCTTTGCAGTTCACACAAAGAGGATGACCCGTAACAGCCCGAACCTGGCCCACAGATTTATGACTACTGCCAGACCATCCTCTTTGCGTGCTGCGGCGCTTATGGAACGGCGCATCAGTACAATTTTCTAACATTTTAATTTGTCGGTGCTGTTTGTTAGCGAAAGTAGCAAGCAAATAAGTTTAACCACCAGCACCGACAACAGAATGGATTGTATGTAAGCTAAGCTACCTAATCAACCCTTGTGCGTAAATAAATTATCATTTTCTAACAGTGTTGAACTTGGGGGCCTTCTTCGTTTTGGCTTCAACGTATAATTGCTCCACCCCACCGTTAGCGCTATCCCACTGATCCGCCCAAACGCGGCAAGCATTAATAACTTCGTTACGCTGCTCCCCCTGCATAAACGGGATGTGTTCGTGGAAAGCAGACGGGATACAAGCGACGCTATGTACTGTGTCAAATTTTGAATTTCTGATAGCAGCCAAAGTCTCAGGACGCATCTTAAGCTCGTCCACTGAAGCTGATTTAGAGGCAACGATACGTGAATGCAGCTTTGGAAATGCATCTTTGAGATAGGTCATTATCTTATCGGCCAAGCATTCGTCTATCTCGTTGTTCCACTCTTCAGCAAAACCATCCATTCGAACATAAATCGGCACTCCCCAGATGGAAGGCAGGACATCCATTGAAAGAAGAACGGTAGTGCGAATCTGATAATGGATATTGGCCATTGTCAGGATTTCGGTTTTAAGTGCGCTGGTGGCCGTCAATCCGTATGGATGGGTATGAATATAACCAACTGCATCATGGCCATTAAAAATCATTGAGAACGATTCAGGAGTCGTACCAAATCCAGCGGCCACATTTAACTCTTCCCCGATCTGATGGCATTGTGCGCGCAGCTCTTCGACTTTGGTTTCGGCTAGGGTTAAACGCTTATTCGCCTGTGTTAAGTTCGCTGTTTGTTTTATGAATTTCTGGTTTAGCTGAGTATTCGCTTCTCTTAGCTCGCGGCGCTCTCTTTTGAGGCTCCGATTGTCCTTTTCGAGAGAATCGATCCGCTCAGTGAGAGTTGTCGGATAAGCTTTCTTGTACTGCTTAAGCTCTGTTTCAGTTGCTACGGATCGAGCCTTCAGCTGGTCGAGCTTAAGTGCTACCTGCTCAAGGGTGTCAGTATTTATCTTGCGGAGGTCAAGAATAGATTGTTCGAGAGTGTCGATGTCTACCGGCGCGTTAAGGACCAAGGAAAGCGTATTCATCGCCTGGCGGGTTTTTTCGTGGAAAGCTTCAAAACGATCCGCAAGGGCGTTGTAATCCTCAGCCTCTGCGTTCAGCCTTTCATCGAAACGCTCTAACAGGCTATCAATGGTCATTAAAGCTGTATCAAACAGTCGGGAAGTCAGATCATCACCAGTAGTCCTTTTCTGGATAAGGACGATCTGGCTACGCATTGATTCAATTTCAGCAATGAGTAAGTCTTCTTTAGTGGTTTGCGCTGCAGTTGGTTGTAACATTTCGCCGTTCCTAAGTTTTATTTTCTAACGAATTATATTAGAAATTAACTGTTAGTAAATAGCGAATTTTAACCAAAAAGAAACCGCCATTTGGCGGTTATGTTCAGAAGAAGCGCGCTAGGACAGCGGCGAGTGCCACTATCAGAAATGGCGTGAGCGCATACGTCGCGTATTTTGCAATCCGAACCTTCGAAATGGGCTTAACCCCTTCGGCATACTCTTTATCAGTCATCTTGCCCAGCCAACAGGCCGCAAGTAGCGCTGCGTTCTCACTCATACCTAGTGCCATTTGTCCTTCTCGCAGCATTTTGTCCGTAATAACCTTAGTTGGCGTTTTCATTGTAGTGCTTTGCACACGGCCGCCGTCATCAGCGAACGACAATGAGCAATAATATAATCGCGTCATGATATAGCCTCCCAATCCCCAGCGGCGTATTCAGCTGGATGGATAAACTCATGCTCACCGGTGATCGGGCATCGAACATCCGGCGTGCCATTTTTCAACTTAAAGATCTCAATAAAACGAGCACCTACCCAATTCTCACGACGAGCGAGAATGACAGCACCAACAGGTAAAACATCCATGATATTCAACAAATACAAAGCCCTAACCCCACTCATCAAGACTGACATATTCTTTAATCGCCTCTATAGCCTCTTCAGGACTACGGGCTTCAAAACAGTAATATCCGGCATCAGAAAGACGCGACATCCAATCAATCTGCTCTGTCGTCAACCGATTAAAACCATGTTTCATTTCAATTCGCATACCGTGATAGCCACCGCGAGCAAGATCAATGCTAAGGTCCGGATAGCCCTTCTTCTGGCCCTCGGCAACCATCTTAATCGCGGTAATTTTGCTTCTTAACCCACCATTGGGGGTTGCATGGGTATAGCGGTAAACGTCTTTCATGTTGCGTTCCAGCCAATCCAAAACGCGTACTTGATCGTAATGTTCACCGTTACCCTTAATCAGGTCTGGATTCTTTTCCAGCAAACGCAGAGCGATGGCATGAGGGGAAAGAAATTCACGCTCTTCCAGGCGCTTTAGTGCTTTGGACCTCGCTGGTCGCCGCTTCCCTACCATCGCTCACCTGAAGCCTTTGAAAATTTCATTTAAGATGCTACTTCACATTAAACGTATTATCTTTGCGCTGTGACAATTGGCGATATTTAGAACTATTCTCGGCAATAAATTCAATATATTAGACCGCTAAACTTCCGTAATAGTCTTTTCAATACGTTCGATGGTTAAATCAACAGCCACTCGCCAGCCAGCCTGATCCAGGTCATTAACCTTTGCGACCAACTTCTCCTCAGTGTGAGGAAAGAAGACCCATCCCCATTTTTTTGGCTGCATTTTATTAGTAAGGGTGAATACCTTGTGATAGCGCTTAAATTCCAGGTTGTAGCCCTTGCTCTCAGCGTAAGCTTTTACATCTTCAATCGTAAATGCACGATTTTTATACATCACGCCCCCATTAACTTGAACTTTTCTAATGACTCATCGTATGAAGTGTAAATATATGGCTCAGTGTCGTTAGCATAACTGGCAGTTTCTAACATGTGAACTGGATTGTTCACCGAGTTAGATGCAAAACGTTCATCTGCATAGAGTTGTGCCGCCAAAATGGTTAGCGCCGGTCGGCTCATTTGGTAAATCTGAGCTACATCACTATCAACGATTTGCCCTAAATCAGTGAGCCCGCGAGTTAATAGCATTGTTTTGAGAGCTGGCCACCACGGGCCATATAGGTGGTAAAGCCCTGCATTGGTAGATATACGCTTAAACATGTTTTCTAAGTACAGCGTAACGAATTCCTCTTCTTTACGATCCACCAGCGCCTGCGGCAGGATTTCTTCAAGGTAGGCTTCAGTTGGTTTAACAGTGTCAATCAGTGTGGTCATTCTTTTATCGGCCCCTCGCGGGGCCGCTCCATAATTAAGCTGCTTCAGCTATGATTTTGCGCACTTCGTCAATTGAATAGCGAGTCGAAACCATCCATGCCGGACGATCTAACTCGATGTCAGCTACTGGGTTAACCTCAAAGTTCCAAAACTTCCCACCAATTCCTTTGATGGCATCCTTCGCTTTGCGGATTGTTGAGGAACCAGGAACGTCAGCAATAAGGTAAACCGCTCCAGCGTCCTCGCTTACACTCCACCAGCGGCCACGAACTCGGGCCCGCCCACGGATAGGGTTTTCATTTACGGTGATTGTAAAGTCCGCTTCTGCAGCTGCATCAGCTGTGTCTGACGCATCGATAGCTTGCTGTTCGCGAGCCGATTCCTGAGCCTCTAAAACTGCCCTTATCTCGCCCTCGTTGGCACCGCCATTTTTTAGGGATACGTAATCCTCCCAACTGGCCCCCTGCAGTGTTGCAGGAAGATCATTTACGTACTCACCAGCTTTAAGGCGTTTGGCGTGACCTATCGCCATGCCAACAAGTCGGTTGACAGCAACTGAATCAGCAAAATCATCAGCAGTTATGTATTTCGCCTCAAACGCATGGATCAGCGCGCCGATCTTAATCCATACGGTAGCCGGTGATTCCAGTGGGTTATCAGCATTGGTGACAGTGCTTTGGGCACCATGAACCTCTTGCTTAGCCGCACTATCGAGTTGAGCCCAGGCCTCCGAATCACTAAGGGCTAGGTATTGCTGATATAGTGCGTTTCGCCACTCCACCAGACCTAATTTCGTTTGCTGAATTTTGCGGGTTATGCGGGAATCCCTTACCTGCTCAAACATCCGATCAATGTCGAACGAGTTACTGAAGTCCTTCATTTGTGCGCGGAACTGCCGATTTGTGATAATCCCTTTCCAGAATGCTTCCAGGCCTTCTCCGGAAGGTTTACGGAACAGGCTGCGCAGGTCTTCAATTGTGACACTGTTCAGGCTTCGGCCATCGAGCTCGCGCGAAGCCATCCAAGAATCAAAGATCGACGTAACATCATCCATGCTGGCCTGATTGCCATAAGGCTCCATCGCGCGGTCGTATTGCATGCCGAACAATGCTCGAAGGAAACCTTCAATTTCATTTGCCTGAAACGCGTCATCTCCACTCTGGTGCTGAGTAATTTCACGTTTGAGAGCTTCGTCATTGACGTTAGGGTAGATCCACTGTTCGGCCTCAATAGCATCCTCATCCTTGCGACGGCGGCCAGAGTTGCTGAATTTACCATCAGGGATATACGCGATTGCTAACGCCCCGCTCTTCTCCCGGAATGGCCAGTAGTGAATTTTCTCTGGACCACTCCAGCCCCCTCGGCTCGGCCCTGTTACCGTCATGACATCGTTGCGGATCGCATCATAGAACTGGTCGACATTGAGAGTGGCAGATAGGTGCTGGCTCTCTACACCGCTTGCAGCTCTTTCGCGTGATTCTGCTACTCCTTCTTCGAAGGTCACTGGCTCTAGAACTGAGCTAAACAGCAGTTTCACAGTAGAGCCCGGGGAGCGCGACGAGTAGGTGTCCTTATCCAACCACGCAATACGGCACTGGTACTCTTCTGACTCAGCCTCTATAGCAGTGATACGCACAATAGCCGTCAGGTCGCGGGATTCATCAATAACTGCGCGGTAATAACTACCCTTATGCAAAAGCACGTTTTTAGCCGTTCGTACATAATCATGCGGGTTTTGAACCACATCGATATCGATATCCAACACACCGAATTTTATCGCTCGCTCAATATCACCACGGGACCGCTTCATCGTGGTATCCGCATCTTTTGCCCGAGATATAGCAAAACGCAACTCACGAACCCTTTTTTTCTGGTCACGGAGAACATCGACAGTAGACTTTTGCCCGTTGCGATTAGTCCCAGAAGCAATCAAACGATCAAGTGATAGCTGAGTCTTTTCTACCCTTTCTTGTAGACTGACCAGCTCCGCTTCCATCTGTGAGACATCTTTACCGGCGGCGTTGGCCGCTTTTAGATAGGAGTCGAGCGCGTTATTAGCCTCTCGGACGGCTTTAGCTTTAATGCGTTCATCGCGCTCGCGGGCCTGGCGCTCCATAATAGCTCGGCGCTCATCCGGGTTTGCGGCCAGCATTACCGCTCGCTCATCGGCATCATCTGCATCTCCGTTCGTCACTTCGGACAGATCAGACGTCATTACCATCTTGATCCAGTCTTTCTTGCGCTTGAGCGTATCAAGGCGGAAATCATCGAAGGTACCTTTCCCGCAATAGTAGTGGACGTTAACCTTCTCCTGAGGCGAACCAACACGAGCACCTCGACCATTACGCTGATCAATACTGGCTGGCGTCCATGGAAGCGTCAGATGATGAATGTCCGTTGTGCCTATATGCAGGTTTATTCCGACTTCAGCCTTTTTATTGCAGATAATGATCCGGGTGCGTCCCTCGTTATAATCCGCAGCTATCCCTTCCATCCCTTCAAGGCCAGCATCATTTTTTGCGGATACGTAATCTTCGTACAGTGCTAATTTGCTGTAATACGACTCCCAAGCTCCGTCTTTATATTCACCGTCTTTGTTGGCCGTCGGTTCGCTCGGGCGCTTTACCTTTTTCAGCTTCACTCCACCGGCTTGGCTAACGGTCGTCGCGTTGATAATGCCAATTTCAGCTTCCGGCAGCTGCAGCGCGCCAGCAATGATTCTGCGTAGCTTCTGGTGCTGGGCTTTTTCATCGATAAACACGATCTGTTTACCACGCGTTAGCCCCTCCCGGAGGTTCTCAATCAGAGCGGCATATTTTGGCGGAACCGGGTGGGATACCAGCTGCATAGAGATGCCCGCAGCAGCGATAGCCTTCAGAATATCCGACTCAAGTGAGATGCTGGCACGCAGTTCAACGTGATTAGGGTAAGTAGTTACAGCAGTTTTGACCACCTTGCTGGTGCGGGTGCTGACCAGGCCACCAACCTCATCTTCTTCAGCCTCTTCAGCGTCATCAGCCTCTTTGCCACCAGCTACAGCAGGGAGTGAAGCTGCAATGGCATTAACCCCCCCCTCATTATCCAGCGGAAACTGGAACGTAATGGCACCGGCGTATAGGTCCGGATCAATGGCGACCTTATCCATATCCCTTATGATCGAGAATATAAAATCGTCCGGCTTCTCATTCGGCCCCTTGATGCGCATCATTTGGGTTGTCGTGCCGTCCGCAGCTGTGACATCTATCGTTTCTGTTTGGCTACTGAGTTCCTGAGCACGCTTACGCAGTTCCTCATAAGCTTCCTGCTGAGCCTGCGTCATAGGGATCTGAATCGTGCGCTCTTCTATATCCGGTATTTTTACCGTAGCGCCAACATCTGCAGCTGTTTTAAGCGTGGTCCATCTGTGGAAAATACCGCGCAAGCCATCAAGGTTCTGGAAACCTACCAGTCCCTGCTTCTCTTCAACTTCACCAGAGATTTTTTGTACCTGAACCGTCTCAGTCTTACCGAACACACGTACAAAGTCATCCGGGGTAATGATCCCCATTTTCAGCCAATCGGCCTGTGGAATGACGGTCGACAACATGTTGAAAGCATCGATAGGGCTATTAACCAGGGGAGTGGCGGTAAGCATCACAACACCACGCCCGTTGTTTCGATCCATCATGTACGCAGCTTTAACGGCCATATCGCGGGCCATTTTGGAAACAGCTGGACTTGGTAAGTATGCAAGCTGGCCTGCTTCGCGCCCGGCACCAAAGGAATTGCGGTAATTGTGGCCCTCATCAGCGATTACGCTGTCGAAGTTCATATCTTCAAAATATGGAACGTTTTGCTTTTTGGTCGTGCCGGTATCAGCTGCACGGTCCTTGATTTTATTCTTCTTTTGCGCGTCACGGTGCTTGCCAGAAGCAAGATCTAAACGCCCCATCTCAGCGGCATTAAAAACGGCCTGCTGCGAGTTTTTTTCTATGGTGTCATCACGTAACGGAATTGAGGCAAATTGCTCTTTAGTCATCACAACCATTCGCAAGTTGGAGGACGGGATGATGTTGAGTCGCTGTGCGATAGTGGTGCTGCTTGACTCTTTGACGACGTTGCGGAACAGCTGCTGGCCTTTGCTATTTACTTTAGGCTGACCATCTTCATCGAGCACCGGCGCAGTAAGTGCTTTACCATCACCATCCAACACCTCATCCAAACCGACGAACATCATGCCGTTAAAGGCTTCAGCACTGTAGAAGCTGCGCGCTTCGTGGTACCAGTTTTGATAAACAGCCTTAGGCACTACAATGCAGGTTCGTTTGGTGCGGCCCGTCTCGAAGTTATATGCTTCCAACGCTAGCGCTGTCGTTGTTTTACCCAGCCCGGTACCGAACCCCATGATCCCACGCCCATCTTCAGAAAGGCGGCGTACCTCCTCGTTCTGATACGTCAGTGGCAGCCTTTCACCGCTAATGCCTTCCAGACCCAAAGGCGCGCTGGAGTGCGCAAACGGAATATAACCATTGAAGGCATTGTTATAATCGCGAGCTATCTCATCAGCTTGCGGGTGGGTGCGTAACCAGTCATTAAAAGATGTTTCCAGTTGGCCGATTTTATCGAGGTATTCATTGGCGTTCTGACCACGTGGTTTGACGCCGTTCAGATAGTTTTCGAGTTGGTTCAGGAATCCGTCTTTGTTGTTAGCCTTTTTGAACTCGTTACCTGATCGGCCTGTAACGGTACGCATCTGATAGCCGGTAAATACTCCGTCTTTTCCTTCGTAGTCATCCGGCGATATCAGAATTCCGTCTTCAACTTCGAGATCTGAGGATGTGTATTTAAACTCGTCGTAACCCTGTGTCGCGAGGAATTCTTTAATCAGACGGCGATCCAGCCAGCGCGCGTTAAGATTTACAGTCACCTTATTTAACGGTGTAAATTCACGCTTTTCTTCGATCAAAGCTAATTGACGTTCGAAGTTGGCTTTTTGCTCGCCAGTGGCACTGTCACGCCAAGCAATAAGCGCTGCGACCTTGGTAGTAATATCGCCGCTGGTGGCGCGCCCGATAGGAAGTAAGCAACCATACCCATCGAGAGCAATATTGGGGAATCTCGCCAAATACTCCAGCGCGTCCTCGTCTGAAGCAGGTAATGCACCGGCGAAGACCTCGCGGAAGTGCTCAAGGGTGATCGGCATGAGTGCCACATCACTGAATAAATGCGCTACAACCTGTTCTGGCTTGGTGAAATCGATACCCGCAGCGCCTTCGGTAACATCAAGCCGGCCGGCCAGTAGATCGGAGTTGGTACCGTCTTTCTGGACGTTCCCCGCAAAGGTCATCCAGTTTTTTGCACCGGCATCGGTAATGTCACCTAATTTCACCGCATGTGGAGGGCCGTACTTCGCAACTTCATCGGCAGTCAGCCGGGCAGCATCGGCTAATTCCTCATCGCTGCTCACACCCAAGTTGCGTAGATCAAGCGCCCGGTTTATTAACTGCCCAATTAGAGCGCCTCGCATAATTCGCTCACGATCACCTTCTCGTTGCTTCTTGGCAAAGCGAATCATCGCGCTAACGTCATCATCAATAGCACGCGGATAATCTGCTGCGACGGCAGAGATTTGCGCCCAAGACAGCGACAAGATACCCTTCGCTGATTTGAAGGCGGTCTGCAGATCACCGAAACTGCCAGCACCGTACTTTTGTGCGTCCAGGCGGGAATTGCTCGTGGTGGAATCTTTATGCCAGTGGATACCGTCAAACTCATGCCAGACGTCTCCGACTAGGCGCTTATCACCGGGCTTTGCTCCTTGCCAAGCAAGTGTTACTACCCCCAGTGAATCCCAGTCGATACGGCTATCAAAACGGCGGGACAACGCAGTTTTCATCGACTCGTTTGATACCCTGCCGTCCTTCTTGACCACCAGCGTATTACGGAAGCTGGCGCGATCCATATCGCCATAAACAAATCGGCTACCTTCCGGCGAAATAAACCACTTCCCTTTTACGAAAGTGTCCCAAAGCACGTTAGCGGATTGCAACTGCGCATCGCTGCTGTCAATTATGAGCTCGGCAAATTCCTCCGGATGTTTTCGTAAGACCCAGACGTCAACAACCGTGTCGGTACCGGATTCGGAGAACGTGCCAGATGGCATTCGGTGGGCACCCAAGAATTCCGCTTTTCGACTGACTTTATCGCGTAGCTTTTTGTATTTATTCCCATCTGTCATGCCGTTGGGCACCACCAGCACCACGAGCCCGCCTGGCTTCACCTTATCGATGGTGCGCAGTACGAAATAATTCCCAACGTTCTTTTCATTTGCATAAGCCGGATCAAGACCAGCCACCCCAGAGCGGCCATCACCGAAAGGTACGTTACCGACAGCATGATCGTACATAGCGTCTTTTGCCGCTAACGCTTCGAATGGACCGATATTCACCGCATCTTCCGGGTGCAGCAACTGATTGATTCGGCCAGATATAGGAGAGAGCTCGGCACTGGTCATTACCATGCCTTGCTTTTTTGTTTCCTGGAAAATTCCGGTACCAGCAGACGATTCCAGCACATGCCCGCCACCAATCCCATAATCTGAGAACAAGTCCCAGATGCCCTCAGCCATAAACTGAGGTGTGTAATATTCGTATTGGCTGCCTTCGCCATCGTTAAGGCCACCTTCCCCGGTATAGCCTGCAAGTATCTGCCTTTGCTCATCAGTCAATTGACTGCCGTCAAAACCGGGAGGAAGCGAATGAAGAAGAGCTACGGCTGCGCTGTTCGCGGCGCGGCGGGTTGTTTGAATACTAACGCCATCAACCTTAGTGACGCCGAAGCTGGCTTTTAAGCGCGGTTTATGTAATCGACTGACGATCTCGATAAGCCGGTCAACGCTTTTGGCATCGTTAATCGTTTCGAGTAAATGATCCAAAGGTAATATCCCTCACATCCAGATATGCCGCGTGGTGCGGCGTGAATATGAAGGGTATTGAGTGTGTTATTTCGGTAGGGTGGGAACCACACTTTCACGGCGAAATCACAACCTCGGCAACATGACAGCTCCATTTAATAGATTGGAGTTTTTTCATGTCAAACATCGAACCTCGTTGGCTGATTGAAGGTCGCAAGCACATTGGCCTTGCCGAAATCCACGGGCCGAAACATAACCCTGAAATTTTGCAATTCTGGCGCGACATTAAGCGCGGCGGGATTAAGGATGACGAAACGCCATGGTGTGCCGCTTTCACCGGTGCAATGTTGGAGCGAGTTGGTATTCGCTCAACTCGTTTTGAGTCTGCAAAGTCTTACCTCGACTGGGGCGAAAAGCTCGACGCGCCTATCTATGGGTGTGTTGTTGTGTTCACCCGCAGCGGCGGCGGTCATGTCGGCTTTGTAGTAGGCAAACGTCCGAATGGAGATCTCCTTGTTCTCGGTGGAAATCAGTCAGATGCAGTCAACATCCGTGCATTTTCGACTGAACGCGTTACCGGTTATCGCTGGCCAACTGGCGAACCACGCACCACTCAAGCGCTACCAACTGGTGATGCAGCATTATCCACGAACGAAGCCTAGCCCTTATTCCCCCTGAACCCAGGGGGAATACTCCAGTTTCTTTCTTCAAACTCCGACCGCATACCACGCTTCTTGGCGTATTCCATAGCCTCATGGATAGTGCACGACGAAGGCATGCCGTCAAATTCACCTATCGACATTGGGTCGTGTGACATCCGCGACCTGCGAGCAGGTGCACCCTTTAGCCAGGCGAATTTCTTTGCCAACTTCTCAGCTTGCGTATGTATCAGTTTCTGTGCAGCATGCCGTTTATCAAGACGGTGTTTGTCAGATCGGGCTTTTGCTGCAGCCATCTCGGCGAACACCTCGTCTTCCGGAACGGCGGAATTCCCTTCTGGTAGAACCTTATTAATTTTATCCACAGCTGGAGAGGCCGAAGGCTTCTCCAAGCATGATCTTTTTATTCTTTTATCAGATGGTTTAGTCTTCTTTTCTTTTGTCCGATCAGCATGATCAGACCGTGACTGATCATGCTGATCGGACCGGAAATCCTTACAAGGAAGCCCGGAAAAGACCATTTTAGCAATCGTCCTTAACCTTGGTGACTCGTTAAAAATGGAGACAGATTTCTCTTTGCATGCAATAGCAATTTGCTTCGCCATTTCAAGGAATGAATTCGAGAACTGGTATCGGTTGCTGCCGTTCATGCGCGCTGAATCATACGTGCGCGTCTTTACCAAAATTCCGCACTTAACAGCTGCAGAAATCGCCCTCCTCACCGTGCCTTCGCTGGTATTTGTCATTCGAGCGATGTAAGGGTAGGAATTTTTGAACATATAGAGATCAGTTGACGCGGCAAGATTGCCCATCGCACTGATGATGTTGCAATGGGTCTGACTTAAAAGTGGGCAGCAGCGAATGATTTTTTCAAAACCAAAACCTGAGAAAAAGTCTGAAAAGTTATTCTTAGCCATTGTTTTTCCCCACAATCAGCACGTAACTGGTGAAGAAAAACGCAGAATTTGATGAGCGGATATTGCGCGATGATCGGGGGATGGTATAATTGCACATGTTTTATTTTGATACTTCCGTGGTGGTTTGTTCGAAATGAAACAGTCCAGTTCCTTCTTACCTTTCGCCGGGTATGGAACTGTTCAGTATTATGTTGTTTGACATTAGTTGAATGACCCCCGGTTTAGGCTGCAACCCTTATCCGGTACAGAAAAGTCGCCCTGCAAGGCGACTTTTTTGTTTTTGTCCACCGCTAATGCCTAACCTGATCCAGGTGATCAACGTGGTCGATCCTACCCTATTTCTTTTCGATTAATCAACAGTGCATCTTTATACAGTACATTAGAAAATGACCATTTGATTACTTACTAATGAACATAAGCGGTGTGCCTTTAGGTTTTTCTGCAGTTACCAGCTTATCCCTTTGGGCTGAAGGTATAGGAAGGCCATAGGTTGCGCTTGCACCCAGCGATTCCAGCATTGCTGCTACGATCGTTGCATCCTCTTCAGTTTCCATCCGACAAAGAGCCTGGCGCTGTTCTGCACTAATAAACAACGGCATGGATTGTATGGCGTCACGTAAAATACGACGGCATTTGCGTGCGTTCTCACCCTGGCTTTCTAACATTAAGTTGTTGTCGGCCAGCTGGTTCTTCAGGCGCTCAACCTCCATATCGCGTAACATCAAGGATGTCTCAAGGGCAGAGTTATATTCAACCGCTTCAAACATGGCCTGATTCGAACGCATTGAATCGAAATGATGGATCAAGTCTGTTGCGGCGTTTTCACTAAAGCCCTGCTCCACCAGCTCAGCTTGCATAAGTAACCGGCTCTCTTCCGATGATTCCAGCATCAGAGATTTTTTATCCAAGCTGATGTAGTTCGGAACTGTTACATAATCGAATCCATGGAAAGAATTAACGAGAGAAACCGCACCATCCGGTCCGTGCGTTGCCCACGACCAACCACCGGCATTGGAGTTGATCATCCCCTGCACAATTCGTCCAGGGTCTGTGTCTAAAATCTCCTGGGTGTGAGTAATGATGCCGTTATCATCAATGCTCACCTCTACTGTTCGGTTGGAAGGAACGTTATCTAGCACCACCGGCTTTCCGTCCACCATCACTACTGTAACCTCCGGTAAATTGAGGCTTTTCGACTTTTTGTAGTGCATCGCGCGGCGACCATGCCCGTAATACCCAAACATTTCCCCAAGCGCCATACGTTCCTGAGTTTCCGCCGCATTGAATGTCTTTCTGACAGATTCAATGACGTAATTGCGCTCATTTTGTGGGGTGTGTTTACGGATTTTCTCAACGAGGGAGAATCGATCCGTAACCGTTTTAAGTGACTGCATGTTTCCCTCCGGTTAGTTGCTGCTCATCACAAATTTTGCAAAATTAATTAACTGCTCTGTCGTCCATTTTGTTGGATCATCCCCAACTGCCTCAGGGGCGGATTCATACATCCCGTGCTCATCTTCTGCTGGTTCGTTCGAGGCGAACTCTTTGATCATGATATTAAGCCTGTCAGCATCAATACGAAGCTGATCAGTGAACAGGTACCGCATGAACTCTTCGCTGCCAGCCAGTTTGGGATTGTTTTGAACCTGATCCATGATCTGTGCGATTATCGAAACGAAGTTAGCGCGGGCATCAAGTTCACGATTTTCTTCTTCTTGGATCGCGGTATTCATTGAGTTGAATTGTATTTCGAAAGGACGGTCGGCAGCCGTGTAGGTTTTGCCGTACTTGTAAGCAAGATGTATATCAATGAGACGGTATATTGCTCGCGCTGAACCTTGTCGAATCCAGTTCGCACGCAGTGCTGCCTGAATAGCTGTTTGCTGCCAACCTCCCTCTCCAAGCCCGCCACTCATCATGTCTGCCCATCCCAGCATTGTCGCGTCAATCCCCAAACTGGCTGCCAATTGGCGCAGGTGAAACATGACGTCCTCAATGCCGGTGATATCTGCAGGGATTGACTGCGTGTCGACCACCATGCCGTTTTTACCATCTGCCATTAATGGGACAATGTGGTTTAAAACTGTGGGCATAGCATTGGCATTGATTGACCGACTCGCGACCATTTCGGCATTTCGTTTAAGCGACTGGGTTACATTTCGTGTGTAGTTAGCAGCGTTAACTGGGTCGAGAGTGTTCGTGGTAAGACCAATCAGACGATCGATTTTAGCTGCGTTATTACGAGTCGCCTTTAGCGCGGTCAAAGCAGCGCAGAGATTCAGGAAAGGCTCGTAGCTATATTCAAGAAACGACGTCCCATAATTCTGCGTTTCTATTAAAGGGGCATTTTTTTCAGCATCCAGCAGCGAGTATCCCTTTGTGCCGTAAGCAACCGGCATAAGCTTATGCTGGGGCATCCAATAGGGGTTTTTGATTGAAACTAGGCTCCATGGCTCAGCGACAACACGGCTCATCTTCTCAGTATCGAGTAGATAGTCACCGCCGTAGCCCACCAGCTGGCTACCACGGGTAAACTCCTGCACAAAATGAGGCAAGGTGTAATAACTGGAATCAATACCTGTAATACCAAGGCCCGGCTCACCGTATGGCCGAACATAAGAAACGCCAAAGATGGCCATAATCATTGCCCATGACGGCAAGCCATCGTTAATCATCGTCCCAAGGTCTGCCGTGAGCTCCTCGCAACGCTTAACTGCTTCAGTGTCGCCACCGTTTTTGGGGGCTATCTGAAATGACATACCTGTTTTCTTTGACGGTGCGAGGGCCTGCGCGATGTGAATATTAAGCGCGGTTGAAACGGTAGGACTCTTCGCCATTTCTTCAAGAACGTTGTAGCGCTGTAGCCGCTCTGCAGGCAGTTCCGCAGTGAGTTTTACCGAATCGGATGCGCTTACCATTCCGTCTGCATTTTGCTTAACACCAGGCCGCAATGAAGCCAAGCCAGACCGTGCTACTACGCTATGGCCACTCATGAATACAACTGGGTCAGCAGCGGTCACTTCACCGCCGGTGAAAACTTTTCTCAGTGCACTACGAAAGCCCTGTTTTTTTTCTTTCTCTGCCATGTTTCGCCGCTAGGTGCTGGTTTTTCGGTATCACGGCATCGTAGTTAGTCTGTGATTTATACAGGTGCAGAAAGTCATTGCCAATTACGCACAACGTACATATAGTAAATGTATATTTGAACAATATGTAATTTAGAAATGAACGAAATTATAAAAACTCTTCAGAGCTCTCTTCCCAAAGGGAGCATTACCCGTGAGCAAGCGCGCCAGGGCGCACATCCGAACCTGAAAATGGAACGCGAGAGCGCTTCATTCTTCGCCCTCGTACTGAGAGACAAGACTGGGTTCCCTGTCTGGCAGTGCTTGAATTACCTGCCCACCAGCAATGGGTAAAGAACTAAAGTCATAGTGTTATGATGGGCGCTAACTGGCCTGTTTTAGAATTGAGGAAGAAATTGAGCGATTTACCTCCAAACACACCTGAGACAATACGTGCTATCCGAAGCCGTATGAATCTTACCCAAACAGAATTGGCCGACATTATGGGTTACAAGCTTCGCGCTTGGCAGCTGAAAGAGAACACCGATCCTGAACGAACCAGGTTCCTTGTGGCCGGAGAGTTCCAGTACCTCCTGCTGCTGGCAGGCGAACACCCAGATTACGAACTTATACCTCGAAACAAAAGCCCGCATAAAGCGGGCTTTTGCTCAATTCACGTTAAAGTCACCAGGTTCGTCTTCCTCGCCCTGATCGCCAACTTCAGCACCTGCCACCTCTGGCCACCCAACCAACCAACCGACATACTCCAGGCTACGTAGAACAAACTCCGGCCTTGAGTTGACAGTATTAACGAGGCCGGTCGCAGAGTTCGGACGAACAAGGCGAAGCTCTTCTGCCATCTGCTCTATAGTAATTTGACCTTCGGCAATGATGAATGAACCATCTTCATGGCACTCAATCACGCCGTCCTGTTTCTCCGGCGATGCGATCTTAATCCGCATGATGTATCTCCTTCATGCACCCCAGGAAGAACTCTACCAAACCATCACCGTTCAAAACTGATTTTGCGGCTGCTTCAGGGTCGGCATACAGTTGCATGCCCATAGAAAAAATCTCTGTGCTGCGGCAATTGTTTAAAGCCGGTGGTTTAGATAGCGGCTTACCGCTCTTAGCACTGAAGTTTAGTTCCATATAAATTTTAGACATGTACCGGTCACTTAAGGCAGACCTTACCATATATTCAGCATCTCCCCTGGTGCCCGGTGTTGTAATATGTCAGTCGATCACCGGCTTTGGATTTGAGGAAGGCCTTCGCACGTTCAAGCAGGTGTGGATTAGAGTATTCAATGTGATGCCCCTATCTCATGCCAAAGCACATGCTCACCGTCAGTATTGCCCTCTATAGCGATTACCCCATTACGGTTAGCGTACGCCCTAACGCCATCGCTATGATAAATGTGGTCTAATGAAGCAAGATTGCCACCCACCAGCTCGTAAGCTTTTGCGGCTACCCCTTTTATACTAAAACCCTTGCGGCCGTAGTCAGGCTGGTCTTGTGCGGTCAGCTCGTCTACTTGATCAGACAGCCTAATGCCTTCACTCCACTCACTCGCCTGTTCTGCAGTGACGCCACCGGTTTCAAGAAGAGTATCGAAGGCAGCTTTTACCTTCTTGTGAATCATGGTCGTTATAGCCGGAGGATACGCAGCGCGATCACTAAATAACCTCGACAGGTCATCCATTTCAAGCTCTAAACGGTCTCGCTCAGGATGAGCCCGCAGAATCATTTTTTAAATGACGCACATGAACAATAGCGCCCTTACAGGGCGAGCGTCACGGCTTTGCCGTTCCGGTGGTGTTCATGCCCGGCTCACGGCTTTATACTCTGCGGTATGTTAATACCTGAAGGATATCTCCAGCATGCCGCGCAACAAATCTCCGAAAAAGCGTAAACAGCACAAACCCGGAAAACCCGGCAGGTCTCCTGCTGACGGGCGTATCCCGTACCGACGCTACCCCAAACGATTCATGGTCTCCGCGCCTCCTGAGCACGGCCATGAGACCCCGCATGAGTTCTTTTATGACAGTCCCGAAGAAGCCATACAGCACTGCGTCCGCCTTGGGCCTCAGTTTTTTCTCGACACGCTGAACTATCCGCCCCTGGTCACGGTTATCCGGGGTTTTGAGCAGCATCCCGGTGATGCAGAGCGGGCCGGATACGACTGTACCGATGGCGCAATGACCAAAAGCATACCCGCGGATCAGTTCATGACCTGTACAGAGCTGGGGATAATGACGGTGTCCTTCGACCCATGGGACAAACCCACCGACAACTGGGCTGACAGACCCGACGAACTCGACTGCGACTGCGACTGCGACTGCGACTGCGACTGCGACTGCGACTGCGGGCAGTATGTCGATTTTAGTTTCACCGGCAAAAGAATATCCGGCCTGTAATACCCCGGATGTATATCCCGCGTCCCGCAAAACTCCTCTTCACCGTCGATGACGGCTGGAACAGGTACCTCGCTTCGAACGGCGATAGCGTGACCCCGTGGACCCGTCTCTGCGTTGAGCGCATGCTCGCCTGCGGCACCACGGCGATGGGCGTTCGTCGTTTTTGCTGTTCGTCACCTGACTGCAACCACTCCCGCTTTTTTTGCCAGAGCTGCAAGTCAAAGGCCTGCAGTTCCTGCGGATTCAAAGCCACGGAGCAGTGGGTGGCGCAGCAGAGCCACATCCTCCCCGACTGCGACTGGCAGCACATCACCTTTACTATGCCCCACCTGCTGTGGCCGTTTTTTAACAACAACTGGCCCCTGCTCAATCAGCTCTTTCAGGCCGCCACCCGGGCCATGTTACGGTGGGCCCGCAAACAGGGCGTGGAGGTCGGTATCTTCTGCGCCCTGCACACCTGCGGGCGACAGCTCAACCAGTATCCGCACATTCACGTCTCCGTCACCCGCGGCGGGCTCAGCATGAAGCACGGCGTCTGGAAAAGTATCTTCTTTAAAAAACAGGCTGTAGAAAAAATCTGGCGCACCGCCGTTACGGAGCTGCTGCGGGACAACCATGACCGGATTAACCCCGCCAGCCTGCCCGGCCATAGTCATCTCCGGGATGAAAAACAGTGGCGCCGTTATCTGCAGGCGCAATACGGACGTCGGTGGAAAGTCCACTTTGCGAAGAAGACCCGGGGGTGCCTGGCGGAGCGTCAAATACCTCGGCCGGTACCTGAAGCGACCGCCGGTGTCGGCGACGAAGCTGAGGCACTACAGCGGTGGTGCCGTGGTGCACAATTATTACGACCACCGTACACAGCAATACCGGCAGAAAACGCTGACCCAGGAAGATATGATGGGACGCTATATCATTCATATCCCGGAGAAGCATTTTAAAATGGTGCGTTACTACGGTTTTTTGTCAAATCGTAAACGGGGCGAGCTGCTGCCAAAAGTGTATGAAGCCCTGGAGATGGAGGCGAGGAAAACGCCGGAGCAGCCGGGTTTCGCCGTGCTGATGAAGGAATTTTTGCGCACGGATCCGTACAGATGCATCCTGTGCGGCAACCGGCTGCGCTTCAGCAGTGCACAGGCAGGGAGACATACGACCGAATTAGTGGCAGAAAGGCTGCATGACATAGACAGAAAAACGATGGCTTCTGGCACAGGCTGCAGGATAAGTGCGTCTGAAATATGGGTTACGGGTTAAAAACACGTCAAAAGCAGCATTTTATGACTATAACGTTCCCGATGGCGCATCATTACTGCATTGTTGACACTGCTGTTCATGGTAAGGAAATTTTCAAAACGATGATTCATTTTCCTAACCATCGAGCATATGAGCACCACGACCGGTGAGAGGTTTTAAAGTCCACTGCGTTGGCTTCCCATTCACCGGAACCTGTGTTTTTACGTAAGGCTCTACGGTTAGCAGTTCAACTGTTTCGGCCAACTGGTTTAGGTCAATATCTGCATTATGAGAGCTGTTGCAATGGCGGCATTCATAGGAATATGTCATTACTGGATCTGGGCGCGAGTTAACAAAGAGTCCACCATAGTGCGGTTCGACGGTCTTGAACGGTCCATTCAGCACTGTCGCTGAACGGAGGCTCCTGCATGGAGTTAAGGTATTCTGTTGTTGTAACCTCATCTTCACTTGGATTGAAATCGCTGTATTTGATTGCGTCTTTCACCGTTGGAGCATGAAATTTAACTTCAATTTGAGGTTTGGATGGTAATGGGAAGCTTGGGATATTCAATGTACTCTCCGGTCGGGTTTCTTATGACCAGGCGAGCATATTCAGTGTGTGATTTTTAACGATAATGCTCTCAAATAGACAACCTTTAAAGTTATCCACTGGATAGATCCAATAATAAGATCCTAAATAGATCCTAATATTACCAAACAGATCCCGGCAGGCTTCAGGCCGCGTCAGCTCTGGCTTGAAAGGCTATCAGGATGTGTGCTGGCGGGAGTTTCATGTGTGCTGTTGGGATAATAATGTGCGCTGGAGGGTTGTAAATGTGTGCTAGCGGGATATAGGATGTGTGCTGACGGGAACCGGCGGTAAGTTGTCCAATGCCGATAAACTTATCCACATAACTATGGTAAGCCATTGATGAATCAACCATTTATCTCTGATGTTCTGTACGCAGACATTGAAAGCAAAGCCAAAGAGTTAACAGTTAATTCAAACAACACAGTACAGCCGGTAGCGTTGATGCGCTTAGGGGTATTTGTGCCAAAGCCAACCAAAAACCAAGTTGAAAACAAAGAGATAGATGCGTCCAAGGTATTCTCTCAATTGGAGATTGCACAGGCCGAAGGTTATGACAATATCAAAATTACCGGCCCGCGACTCGATATGGATACTGATTTTAAGGTATGGATTGGCGTAATCTACTCTTTCAGTAAGTACGGCCTTTCCTCCAACACGATACAACTTTCTTTTCAGGAGTTCGCCAAGGCGTGCGGTTTCCCTTCAAAGCGTCTGGACGGAAAGCTTCGCAACACCATACACGAATCACTCGGACGTTTGCGTAACAAAGGTATCTCCTTTAAACGTGGCAAAAGTGCGCGAGGCAGTTACAACACGGGCCTTCTCAAGACCGGGTATTTCGATGCTGAGCGTGACATTGTTGAGCTGGAAGCTGATTCAAAGCTGTGGGAAATTTTCAGCTTGATTACCGTGTGCTGTTGCAACAACACGCGCTGCGAGCTCTGCCTAAAAAAGAAGCCGCCCAGGCAATTTACACCTTCATTGAGAGCCTCCCGGCCCGCCCTATCCCTATCTCGTTCGAACGAATTCGCGAGCGCTTGGCTTTGATGTCAACTGTTAGCGAGCAGAATAGAACCATTAAGAAAGCGATCGAGCAGCTGAAGACGATCGGCTACCTTGACTGTTCAATCGAGAAAAAAGGGCGTGAAAACTACATCATCGTGCATTCTCGCAATCCCAAACTCAAGCCTACTGAATAGTGTGTGCTGGAGGGAATTGGCCTCCATGGTGCGTTTGAAAATGTGCGCTGATGGGACTGCGCGCACTGAGTCAACGTGATTTACCCTACAGCACACATTATTTCCCCTTCAGCACACATGTTACATTTCATTTTCCCTGCAAAACACATGCAATTTTGCCTTTATCCCTTCAGGGCACACGCATAGCCAAGCCTCCCCCTCCAGCACACATGTTCCACCGGCTATTACGCCTAACTTTTCCCCTCCAGCACACACTTTTTGAATCCACAACCCTCCAGCGCACATCCAATTATCGTAAAGTGTGTGCTGAAGGGAGGATTGTAGTCCAAACGTTCTACGCCATACGGCGGTTATCAAAAAATCCCTCCAGCACCCATGTTACGTGCAATAAAATCACGCTTAGCGTTAATTTGTTGCACGTGGTCTTAATTGTTGTACACTCCAAACTTGCAAAAGCAATGTCCCCAACATTGAAAACTTCATGGAGATCAGAATGAAACGAGATTACGGTGGTGTAGGCTCCATAGCGCGCAGGGCTAGCCATTTGCTTGAGTCAATGAGCAGGGACATTGAAGAACAGCGCAAAGAGTTTAATTTAACTGAATATTTCCAGACATTTACCCGGAATGCTGTCGCTAAATTACCTAAACTCAGCCGCAGGATTGTCGAACAGGCCATTAAAGAAATGGAAGATGCTGGCTACGAGTTCAACAAAAAACAGGTTGGGAATGTCGAGCAGTACGCACTGACTATCCAGAACGTCATTGATATCTATGCTCACCGCAAGATTCCAAAGTATCGGGATACCCATACATCGCCTTACGTTATCTTTGTAGTGAACCTGAAAGGCGGGGTTTCGAAGACTGTCAGCACCGTCACTCTCGCTCATGCGCTTCGAGTTCACCAGGATCTTCTTCGCCACGATTTGCGCGTTCTTGTTATCGACCTCGACCCTCAGGCATCGAGCACTATGTTCTTGGATCACACACATAGTATCGGTTCGATATTAGAGACGGCTGCTCAGGCGATGCTAAACGACGTTGATACTGAAACGTTGCGTAAGGACGTGATTCGCCCAACTATCATCCCTGGCGTTGATGTCATTCCTGCTTCTATCGATGATGGATTTGTTGCTAGTGCATGGAAGGAGCTGGTTGACGAGAACCTTCCAGGTGTTAACCAATATGAAGTGCTTCGCAAGGTTATTATTGATCGCGTTGCTG
>CATOUR010000641.1:0-37514 GCA_951848785.1 Callosobruchus maculatus | reverse complement strand
CATCGTCTCTCCTTTTTTGTTCACCTCAGCATAAACCGAAAGACCGCGTTGCGCCTTGCTTTCATATTCCTGTTGTCGCCTGGCAGACATTTCGCTAAAGTCTCGCCCCTTCTCACCGGCATGGGGATTTATCGTGTTTATTGGATTCGACTACGGCACCGCAAACTGCTCGGTTGCCATCATGCAAAACGGACACCCGCAGCTCCTGAAAATGGAAAACGGCAGTGCGCTGCTGCCCTCCATGCTCTGTGCGCCCACGCGCGAAGCGGTAAGCGAGTGGCTGTTCCGCCACCATCAGGTGCCGGCCACGGCGGCTGAATCGCAGGCGCTTCTGCGTCGGGCCGTCAGCTTCAACCGGGAAGAAGATATTGAGGTTACGCCGTCCAGCGTGCAGTTCGGCCTTTCCTCCCTCGGGCACTACATTGAGGATCCGGAAGAAGTTTACTTCGTTAAATCGCCTAAATCCTTCCTGGGCGCCAGCGGGCTGAAGCCGCAGCAGGTCGCGATGTTCGAAGACCTGGTGTGCGCCATGATGCTGCACATTCGCAATCAGGCCCAGTCACAGGTGCCGGACGCCCATCACCCAGGCCGTGATTGGTCGCCCAATCAACTTCCAGGGGCTGGGAGGCGACGAGGCTAACCGGCAGGCGCAGGGGATCCTCGAGCGCGCGGCGCACCGGGCAGGCTTTCGCGACGTGGTGTTCCAGTATGAGCCGGTTGCCGCGGGGCTGGATTTTGAAGCCACGCTGGCGGAAGAAAAACGCGTGCTGGTTGTGGACATCGGCGGCGGTACCACCGACTGCTCGCTGCTGCTGATGGGGCCGCAGTGGCACCACCGCCGCGACCGCGAAAACAGCCTGCTGGGGCACAGCGGCTGCCGCGTGGGCGGTAACGATCTGGATATCGCCCTGGCGTTCAAGAGCCTGATGCCGCTGCTCGGCATGGGTGGACAGACCGAAAAAGGGATCGCCCTGCCGATCCTGCCGTGGTGGAACGCCATCGCGATCAACGACGTGCCCGCACAGAGTGATTTTTACAGCACCGCCAACGGCCGTTTCCTGAACGATCTGGTGCGCGACGCGCAGGATGCGGAGAAGGTCGCGCTGCTGTATAAGGTGTGGCGTCAGCGTCTGAGCTACCGCGTGGTACGTACTGCCGAAGAGAGCAAAATTGCCCTTTCCGATCGTCCTGAGCATACCGCTTCGCTGCCGTTCATCAGCGACGATCTGGCGACGGCTATCACCCAGGACGGTCTGGAGCTGGCGCTCGCCCAGCCGCTGCAGCGCATTCTGGAGCAGGTACAGCTGGCGCTGGATAACGGCAAGGTGAAGCCGGATGTTATCTACCTGACCGGCGGTAGCGCCCGTTCACCGCTTATCAAAAAAGCGCTGGCGGAACAGCTGCCGGGCATTCCGATTGCCGGTGGCGATGACTTTGGCTCCGTTACGGCAGGACTGGCCCGCTGGGCGCAGGTGATGTTTAGCTAGCGTTGGTGCGGTCTGGTGCCCTCACCCCGACCCTCTCCCACAGGGAGAGGGTGCAAACACCAAAAACGGCAACGGATGTTGCCGTTTTGCGTTTACCTCCATTCAGACCATTCCTGACAGTGTTCCATATTTCCTCCATTTTTCCGCTGTGTTACCTGACTAAACTAGTATCATTCCCCGAAAGAGCTTCAGGATGAGAACGTATAACGATGAAAGGCAGTAACAAATCCCGCTGGGCAATTGCCGCAGGTCTTTTTGTGGTGGTCCTTGCCGCCGCCTGGTACTGGCATAGCCAGTCCGCGAACTCCACGGCTCCCGCAGGCGCCAGCAGCCCGTCTCAGCGCCCGGCGGGCGGGGGTCGCCAGGGTATGCGCGGCGGCGCGCTGGCGCCGGTGCAGGCGGCAACGGCGGTGAATAAAGCGGTACCTCGTTATCTCACCGGGCTTGGAACCGTAACCGCCGCCAACACCGTCACGGTGCGCAGCCGCGTGGACGGCCAGCTGATGGCCATTCACTTCAAGGAAGGTCAGCAGGTGAAAGCCGGGGATTTGCTGGCAGAAATCGATCCAAGCCAGTTTAAGGTGGCGCTCGCGCAGGCGCAGGGGCAGCTCGCGAAAGATAAAGCCACCCTTGCCAACGCCCGGCGTGATTTAGCCCGCTATCAGCAGCTGGTCAAAACCAACCTCGTGTCGCGTCAGGAGCTGGATACCCAGCAGTCGCTGGTCCGCGAGTCTCAGGGGACCATTAAGGCCGACGAGGCCGCGGTCGCCAGCGCCCAGCTGCAGCTCGACTGGAGCCGGATCGTCGCGCCGATTGACGGGCGCGTCGGCCTGAAGCAGGTGGATATCGGCAACCAAATTTCCAGCGGCGACACCACGGGCATCGTGGTGATCACCCAGACGCATCCCGTCGATCTGGTCTTTACCCTGCCGGAAAGCGACATCGCCACGGTGGTGCAGGCGCAGAAGGCCGGAAAAGCGCTGGTGGTGGAAGCCTGGGATCGCACCAACAAGAAGAAGCTGAGCGAAGGCACGCTGCTGAGCCTGGATAACCAGATCGATACCACCACCGGCACCATCAAGCTGAAAGCACGCTTTAACAATCAGGACGATGCATTGTTCCCGAACCAGTTCGTCAATGCGCGAATGCTGGTTGCGACCGAGGAAAACGCGGTAGTGATCCCAACGGCGGCCCTGCAAATGGGCAGTGAAGGCAACTTTGTCTGGGTGCTCAACGGCGAAAACAAGGTTAGCAAGCATCTGGTGAAAACCGGCATCCAGGACAGCCAGACGGTGGTCATCGATGCCGGGCTTTCTGCGGGTGACCGCGTCGTGACCGACGGTATCGACCGCCTGACCGAAGGCGCGCAGGTCGAGGTGGTGGAAGCCCGGACCGCGGGAGCAAAAGCCTGATGCAGGTAATGCCGCCGAGCTCCACAGGTGGGCCTTCACGCCTGTTTATTTTACGTCCGGCTCGCAACGACCCTGCTGATGGTGGCGATCCTGCTGGCCGGGATAATTGGCTACCGTTTTCTGCCCGTGTCGGCGCTGCCGGAAGTGGACTACCCGACCATTCAGGTTATCACGCTCTATCCGGGCGCCAGCCCGGATGTGGTCACGTCCGCCATCACCGCCCCGCTGGAGCGCCAGTTTGGCCAGATGTCTGGCCTGAAGCAGATGTCCTCCCAGAGTTCCGGCGGCGCGTCGGTGGTGACGCTTCAGTTCCAGCTTACGCTGTCGCTGGACGTTGCCGAGCAGGAGGTGCAGGCCGCCATTAACGCCGCCACCAACCTGCTGCCGTCTGACCTGCCGAACCCGCCGGTCTACAGCAAGGTCAACCCGGCGGATCCGCCGATCATGACGCTTGCCGTGACGTCGTCCGCTATGCCGATGACGCAGGTGGAAGACATGGTCGAAACCCGCGTGGCGCAGAAGATTTCGCAGGTCTCCGGCGTGGGGCTGGTAACCCTCGCGGGCGGCCAACGCCCCGCCGTGCGCGTTAAGCTCAACGCCCAGGCCATCGCCGCGCTGGGGTTGACCAGCGAAACCATTCGCACCGCCATCAGCAGCGCAAACGTCAACTCGGCGAAAGGGCTCGCTGGACGGCCCTGACCGGGCGGTCACCCTCTCCGCCAACGACCAGATGCAGTCCGCCGATGAGTACCGCCAGCTGATTGTGGCCTATCAAAACGGCGCGCCGATCCGCCTTGGCGACGTGGCTACCGTTGAGCAAGGGGCCGAAAACAGCTGGCTCGGGGCGTGGGCCAACGGGCAGCAGGCAATCGTCATGAACGTGCAGCGCCAGCCGGGCGCGAACATTATTGATACCGCCGACAGCATTCGCACCATGCTGCCGCAGCTGGTGGAAAGCCTGCCGAAGTCGGTCAGCGTGAAGGTGCTTTCGGATCGCACCACCAACATTCGCGCCTCGGTCACCGACACCCAGTTTGAGCTGATGCTGGCGATTGCGCTGGTGGTGATGATCATCTACCTGTTCCTGCGTAACGTCCCGGCCACCATTATTCCTGCCGTCGCGGTGCCGCTCTCGCTGGTCGGCACCTTCGCGGTGATGGTGTTCCTCGACTTCTCCATCAACAACCTGACGCTGATGGCGCTGACCATCGCCACCGGGTTCGTGGTGGATGACGCCATCGTGGTTATCGAGAACATCTCGCGCTATATCGAAAAGGGCGAAAAACCGCTGGCCGCCGCGCTGAAAGGGGCCGGTGAAATCGGCTTTACCATCATCTCGCTGACCTTTTCGCTGATTGCGGTGCTGATCCCGCTGCTGTTTATGGGCGATATCGTCGGCCGCCTGTTCCGCGAGTTTGCCGTCACGCTGGCGGTCGCCATTCTCATCTCCGCCGTGGTGTCGCTGACGCTCACGCCGATGATGTGCGCCCGCATGCTGAGCCATGAGTCCCTGCGCAGGCAAAACCGCTTCTCCCGCGCCTCTGAGCGGATGTTCGAGCGCGTTATTGCCGCCTACGGCCGCGTGCTGGCGAAAGTGCTGAACCATCCCTGGGCAACGCTCGGCGTGGCGCTGGGAACGCTGGCGCTCAGCGTGATGCTATGGGTATTCATCCCGAAAGGCTTCTTCCCGATTCAGGATAACGGCATTATTCAGGGCACGCTTCAGGCGCCGCAGTCGGTCTCCTTCGCGAACATGGCGCAGCGCCAGCAGCAGGTGGCGGAGATCGTCATGAAGGATCCGGCGGTGGAAAGCCTGACCGCCTACGTGGGCGCGGACGGCACTAATCCGGCGCTGAACAGCGCGCGCCTGCAAATTAACCTCAAACCGCTCGATGACCGCGACGACCGCATCAACGCGGTGATTGAGCGTCTGCAAAACGCCGTGGCGCGGGTGCCGGGCATTGAGCTGTACCTGCAGCCGATTCAGGATTTAACCATCGATACCCAGGTAAGCCGCACGCAGTACCAGTTCACGCTCCAGGCCACCTCGCTCGAGGCCCTGAGCACCTGGGTGCCGCAGCTGGTCGACAGGCTGAAGGCGCTGCCGCAGGTTTCTGACGTCAGCAGCGACTGGCAGGACAAAGGGCTGGCGGCCTACGTCAACGTCAACCGCGACACCGCCAGCCGCCTCGGCATTACCATGTCCGACGTGGATAACGCGCTGTATAACGCCTTTGGCCAGCGCCTCATCTCCACCATCTATACCCAGGCGAACCAGTACCGCGTGGTGCTGGAGCACAACACGGAAAATACGCCGGGGCTGGCCGCGCTGGACTCGGTACGCCTGACCAGCAAAGACGGCGGCATTGTGCCGCTAAGCGCCATCGCGACGGTGGAGGAGCGTCATGCCCCGCTGTCGATTAACCATCTCGATCAGTTCCCGTCCACCACCATTTCCTTCAACGTGCCGGACGGTTATTCGCTGGGCGAAGCGGTGGAGGCTATTCTGGGCGCAGAGAAAGCGCTCAGCTTCCCGTCCGACATTCAGACCCAGTTCCAGGGCAGTACATTGGCGTTCCAGGCCGCGCTGGGCAGCACCGTCTGGCTGATTGTCGCGGCGGTGGTGGCGATGTATATCGTGCTCGGGGTGCTGTATGAGAGCTTTATCCATCCGATCACTATTCTCTCCACCCTGCCGACGGCGGGCGTGGGGGCGCTGCTGGCGCTGATGCTGGCGGGCAGCGAGCTGGACGTGATCGCGATAATTGGCATCATCCTGCTTATCGGGATCGTGAAGAAAAACGCCATCATGATGATCGACTTTGCCCTTGCCGCCGAGCGCGAGCAGGGCATGGCGCCGCGCGAGGCTATATACCAGGCCTGCCTGCTGCGCTTTCGTCCGATCCTGATGACTACCCTCGCCGCCCTGCTGGGCGCGTTGCCGCTGATGCTGAGCACCGGCGTGGGGGCGGAATTGCGCCGTCCGCTGGGTATCGGCATGGTCGGCGGCCTGCTGGTGAGCCAGGTGCTGACGCTGTTCACCACGCCGGTCATTTACCTGCTGTTTGACCGTCTGGCGCTGTGGACGAAAAGCCGCTTCCCGAAACGTGAAGAGGAGGCGTAAGTGAAGTTTTTCGCCCTCTTCATTTACCGCCCGGTGGCGACCATATTGCTCTCCGTCGCCATTACGCTGTGCGGCGTGCTGGGCTTCCGGCTGCTGCCGGTGGCGCCGCTGCCGCAGGTGGATTTCCCGGTGATCATGGTCAGCGCCTCGCTGCCGGGCGCGTCGCCTGAAACCATGGCCTCGTCCGTTGCAACGCCGCTTGAACGGTCGCTTGGGCGCATTGCCGGGGTCAACGAAATGACCTCCAGCAGCTCGCTGGGCAGCACGCGTATCATCCTGGAGTTCAGCTTCGACCGGGACATCAACGGCGCGGCGCGTGACGTGCAGGCCGCGATCAACGCCGCGCAAAGCCTGCTGCCGAGCGGCATGCCGAGCCGCCCAACCTACCGCAAAGCCAACCCGTCCGATGCGCCGATCATGATCCTGACGCTCACCTCGGAGACCTACTCTCAGGGCGAGCTGTACGATTTTGCCTCCACGCAGCTGGCGCAGACCATTGCCCAGATTGACGGCGTGGGCGACGTGGACGTCGGCGGCAGCTCCCTGCCCGCCGTGCGCGTGGGGCTGAATCCGCAGGCGCTGTTTAATCAGGGCGTGTCGCTGGACGATGTGCGCTCCGCCATCAGCAGCGCCAACGTGCGCAAGCCCCAGGGGGCGATTGAGGACGGCAGCCACCGCTGGCAGATCCAGACCAATGACGAGCTGAAAACCGCCGCCGAGTATCAGCCGTTGATTATTCACTACAACAACGGCGCGGCGGTGCGCTTAAGCGACGTCGCCAGCGTTACCGACTCGGTGCAGAACGTGCGTAACGCGGGGATGACCAACGCCAAACCGGCAATTTTGCTGATGATCCGCAAGCTGCCGGAAGCCAACATCATCCAGACGGTGAACAGCATCCGCGCGCGCCTGCCGGAGCTGCAGGAAACCATTCCGGCGGCAATCGATCTGCAGATTGCGCAGGACCGCTCCCCCACTATTCGCGCCTCGCTCGAAGAGGTAGAGCAAACGCTGATTATCTCCGTGGCGCTGGTGATCCTGGTGGTGTTTCTGTTCCTGCGCTCGGGTCGCGCCACGCTTATTCCCGCCGTTGCGGTCCCGGTGTCGCTGATAGGCACCTTTGCCGCCATGTACCTGTGCGGCTTTAGCCTCAACAACCTGTCGCTGATGGCGCTGACGATTGCCACCGGCTTTGTGGTGGATGACGCCATCGTGGTGCTGGAGAATATCTCGCGCCATCTGGAAGCAGGCATGAAGCCATTGCAGGCGGCGCTTCAGGGAACGCGCGAGGTGGGCTTCACGGTGCTGTCCATGAGCCTGTCGCTGGTGGCGGTATTCCTGCCGCTGCTGCTGATGGGCGGCCTCCCCGGACGGCTGCTGCGTGAATTTGCTGTTACCCTCTCGGTGGCGATTGGCATTTCGCTGGTTATCTCGCTGACGCTCACGCCAATGATGTGCGGCTGGATGCTCAGGCGCAGCAGGCCGCACTCCCAGCCGCGCCGCAAAGGCTTTGGCCGTTTCCTGATGGCGATGCAGGAGGGCTACGGCAGGTCGCTGAAGTGGGTGCTGAACCACACGCGGATGGTCGGGCTGGTGCTTATCGCCACCATTGGGCTTAACGTCTGGATGTACATCACCATCCCAAAAACCTTCTTCCCGGAGCAGGATACCGGGGTGCTGATGGGGGGCATTCAGGCGGACCAGAGCATTTCGTTCCAGGCGATGCGCGGCAAGCTCCAGGACTTTATGAAGATCATCCGGGAAGATCCGGCCGTGGACAACGTGACCGGCTTTACCGGCGGCTCGCGCGTTAACAGCGGGATGATGTTTATTACCCTTAAGCCGCGCGGCGAGCGTAACGACACCGCGCAGCAGGTGATTGACCGCCTGCGGGTGAAGCTCGCCAAAGAGCCGGGGGCAAACCTGTTTCTGATGGCCGTTCAGGATATCCGCGTCGGCGGTCGTCAGGCTAACGCCAGCTACCAGTACACCCTGCTCTCGGACGATTTATCCGCCCTGCGCGAGTGGGAGCCGAAAATACGTAAAGCGCTGGCCGCTCTGCCGCAGCTGGCGGACGTGAACTCCGACAGCCAGAACAACGGCGCGGAGATGGCGCTCACCTACGATCGTGAAACCATGGCGCGGCTGGGCATTAACGTCGAAGCGGCTAACAGCCTGCTTAACAACGCCTTCGGCCAGCGCGAAGTGTCCACCATCTACCAGCCAATGAACCAGTATAAGGTGGTGATGGAGGTGGACTCCGCGCTACACCCAGGACATCAGCGCGCTGGACAAGATGTTTGTCATCAACAGCGACGGCAAGGCGATTCCGCTGTCGTACTTCGCCAGCTGGCAGCCGTCGAACGCGCCGCTGTCGGTGAACCATCAGGGGCTTTCTGCCGCCTCGACCGTGTCGTTTAACCTGCCGACCGGCTCGTCGCTTTCTGAGGCCAGCGATGCCATCAACCGCGCCATGACCCAGCTCGGGGTGCCCTCCTCCGTGCGCGGCAGCTTTGCCGGTACGGCGCAGGTATTCCAGGAGACCATGAACTCGCAGGTCATTTTGATTCTGGCGGCGATTGCGACTGTCTATATCGTGCTGGGCGTGCTTTATGAAAGCTACGTGCATCCGTTAACCATTCTCTCAACGCTTCCTTCAGCGGGCGTGGGGGGCACTGCTGGCCCTGGAGCTGTTCGGTGCGCCCTTCAGCCTCATCGCGCTTATCGGGATCATGCTATTAATAGGTATTGTGAAGAAAAACGCGATTATGATGGTCGACTTCGCACTGGACGCCCAGCGCAACGGGCAACCTCGCGCCGGACGAGGCGATATTTCAGGGCCTGTCTGCTGCGTTCTTCGTCCGATCATGATGACCACGCTTGCGGCGCTGTTCGGTGCCCTGCCGCTGGTGATTTCCGGGCGGTGACGGCTCTGAGCTGCGCCAGCCGCTGGGGGATCACCATCGTCGGCGGGCTGGGTGATGAGCCAACTGCTGACCCTCTACACCACGCCGGTGGTCTATCTGTTCTTCGATCGCCTGCGGCTGCGTTTTTCGCGTAAAAAGAGAACCACGGTGACCGAGTAAATGACCGAACTCCCCGGTAACGTTCGCTGGCAGTTGTGGATAGTCGCGTTCGGCTTCTTTATGCAGTCGCTGGACACGACCATCGTTAACACCGCCCCTCCCCTCGATGGCCAAAAGCCTGGGGGAGAGCCCGCTGCACATGCATATGGTGATTTGTCCGCCTACGTGCTGACGGTCGCCGTGATGCTGCCCGCCAGCGGCTGGCTGGCGGATAAGGTCGGCGTGCGGAATATCTTCTTTACCGCCATCGTGCTGTTTACCGCCGGGGTCGCTGCTGTGCGCTCAGGCCAATACCCTCGATCGGCTGGTGATGGGCGCGCGTGCTGCAGGGCGTCGGCGGCGCGATGATGGTGCCCGTCGGACGTTTAACGGTGATGAAAATTGTTCCGCGCGAGCAGTATATGGCGGCGATGACCTTCGTCACCCTGCCCGGTCAGGTTGGCCCGCTGCTCGGCCGCGCGCTGGGCGGGTGCTGGTGGAGTACGCGTCCTGGCACTGGATTTTCCTGATCAACCTTCCGGTCGGCATCATCGGCGCGATTGCCACCCCTGATGCTGATGCCGAACTACAAAATGCAGACCCGGCGGCTTCGATTTCTTCGGCTTTATCCTGCTGGCTGCCGGGATGGCAACGCTCACCCTCGCGCTCGACGGCCAAAAAGGGCTGGGCATTTCGGCCCTCTCGCTCGCCGTGCTGGTAGGGCTGGGAATTACCGCCATCCTCTGGTACCTGCGGCATGCCCAGAGGCAACGAGAAGGCGCTGTTCAGCCTGAATCTGTTTTAAAAACCCCACCTACCGTCTGGGGGCTGCTCGGCAGCTTCGCCGGGCGCATCGGCAGCGGCATGCTGCCGTTTATGACGCCGGTGTTTTTGCAGATCGGCATGGGCTTTTCGCCGTTCCATGCCGGATTGATGATGATCCCGATGGTGCTCGGCAGCATGGGGATGAAGCGCATCGTGGTGCAGGTAGTAAACCGCTTCGGCTATCGCCGCGTGCTGGGTGGCGTCAACGCTCGGGCTGGCGCTGGTCAGCCTGCTGTTTATGGCCGTGGCGCTGCTGGGCTGGTACTACATCCTGCCGCTGGTGCTGTTTTTGCAGGGGACAATCAACGCCATGCGCTTTTCATCGATTAACACCCCTGACGCTTAAGGATCTGCCGGACGAGCTGGCGAGCAGCGGCAACAGCCTGCTGTCGATGATCATGCAGCTTTCCATGAGCGTGGGGGGTCACGGTGGCCGGTATGCTGCTGGGTATGTACGGCCGAGCAGCATCTCAGCGTCGACACCCCCGTCGCGCATCAGGTCTTTTTCTATACCTATATCAGCATGGCGGTCATTATCGCCCTGCCCGCTTTTATCTTTGCCAGAGTGCCGAATGACGCGACTAAAAACGTCGTGCTCCGCCGCGGCAAAAGGAGTGCACCCATGAAATTCTGGCGTCCCGGGATCACCGGCAAGCTTTTTTTAGCCATTTTCGCCACCTGTATTGTTCTGCTGATCACCATGCACTGGGGCGGTGCGGGTCAGCTTCGAGCGCGGCTTTATTGATTACATCAAGCACGGAAACGAGCAGCGGTTACAGGGCTTAAGCGACGCGCTGGGAGAGCAGTACGGCCTGCACGGTAACTGGCGTTTTCTGCGCAACAACGACCGCTTCGTGTTTCAAATCCTTCGCTCGCTGGAGCACGATAATGACGACGACCGCCCGGGGCCGGGCATGCCGCCGGCACGGCTGGCGCACCCAGTTCTGGGTGATAGACCAGGACAGGCGCGTGCTCGTCGGCCCGCGCTCGGCCGGTACCGCCGGATGGTACAAAGCGCGCCATCACCTCGAACGGCGCCACGGTAGGCTGGGTTATTGCCTCGCCGGTCGAGCGGCTGACGCGCAACACCGACATCAACTTTGACCGCCAGCAGCGTCAGACCAGCTGGCTGATCGTCGCCCTCTCCACCCTGCTTGCGGCACTCGCCACCTTCCCGCTGGCGCGGGGGCCTGCTGGCGCCGGGTTAAGCGTCTGGTTGAAGGTACGCACAAGCTGGCGGCGGGCGATTTCTCTACCCGCGTGGACACCCGCAGTCAGGATGAACTGGGCAAGCTGGCGCAGGACTTCAACCAGCTCGCCAGCCACGCTGGAGAAAAACCAGCAGATGCGCCGCGACTTTATGGCTGACATTTCGCACGAGCTGCGCACCCCGCTGGCGGTGCTGCGCGGCGAGCTGGAGGCGATTCAGGACGCGGCGTGCGGCAGTTCACCCCCGAATCCGTGGCCTCGTTGCAGGCGGAGGTGGGTACGCTGACCAAGCTGGTGAATGATCTGCATCAGCTGTCCATGTCCGACGAAGGCGCGCTGGCCTACCAGAGGCGCCAGTCGACGCGATCAATATTCTTGAAGTTGCGACCGGCGCGTTCCGCGAACGCTTCGCCAGCCGTGACCTGAAAATCAACCTCTCGCTGCCGGACAGCGCGGTGGTGTTTGGCGGACAAAGATCGCCTGATGCAGCTGTTCAATAACCTGCTGGAAAACAGCCTTCGCTATACCGACGGCGGCGGCGCGCTGCATATTTCCGGCAGGCAGGAGAACGGACGCTTTGCCCTGACCTTCGCGGACTCCGCCCCTGGCGTAAAAGATGCGCAGCTGGAAAAACTGTTCGAGCGCTTTTACCGCACCGAAGGTTCCCGCAACCGTGCCAGCGGCGGCTCCGGTCTCGGGCTGGCGATTTGCGTCAACATCGTGGAGGCGCACGGCGGCACCATTCGCGCCGCGCATTCGCCTTTTGGCGGGGTTAGCATTACAGTAGAGTTACCTCTGGAACGGGATTTATCGATGGGAAGCATGACCGAATTACCGATTGACGACAACACGCCGCGCATTTTGATCGTGGAAGGACGAGCCTAAGCTTGGGCAGTTACTGATCGACTATTTACGCGCCGCAAGCTACGCCCCGTCGCTTATCAGCCACGGCGACCAGGTACTGCCCTACGTGCGCCAGACGCCGCCGGATTTAATCCTGCTGGATCTGATGCTGCCGGGCACCGACGGCCCTGACCCTGTGCCGCGAGATTCGTCGTTTTTCCGACGTTCCCATCGTTATGGTGACGGCCAAAATAGAAGAGATCGACCGCCTGCTGGGGCTTGAGATTGGCGCCGACGATTACATCTGCAAGCCTTACAGCCCGCGTGAGGTGGTTGCCCGCGTGAAAACCATTCTGCGTCGCTGCAAGCCGCAGCGCGAACTTCAGGTGCAGGATGCGCAAAGCCCGCTGATTGTTGACGAAAGCCGCTTCCAGGCGAGCTGGCGCAGCAAAATGCTGGACCTGACGCCCGCCGAGTTCCGCCTGCTTAAAAACCCTCTCCCACGAGCCGGGGAAAGTGTTTTTCCCGCGAACAGCTGCTCAACCACTCTGTATGACGACTACCGCGTGGTAACCGACCGCACCATCGACAGCCACATCAAAAACCTGCGCCGCAAGCTGGAGGCGCTGGATGCCGACCAGTCGTTTATTCGCGCGGTGTACGGCGTGGGGTATCGCTGGGAAGCGGACGCGTGCCGGATTACCTGACAGCATTCTCTCCCTCACCCTGCCATCTCCCCAGGGGGAAGATGGTGTTTTAGTCCCCTCTCCCCCCCTGGGGAGAGGGTTAGGGTGAGGGGTCCGGGCTTTACCTCCCCGCCCCGCAGCGCTACAATGCCCGCCCTTAAAGTGGGGGATCTCCCCCTTACCGCTGCACCAGGTGCAGCGCGGATCTGACCTGTCATCAGAACGAGAACAAACATGTTTAAACCGGAACTCCTTTCCCCGGCGGGAACGCTGCAAAATATGCGTTACGCTTTCGCCTACGGTGCCGACGCCGTCTACGCGGGCCAGCCGCGCTACTCGCTGCGCGTGGCGCAACAACGAATTCAACCACGAGAACCTGCAGCTCGGCATCAACGAAGCGCCCTGTGGGCAAAAAATTCTACGTGGTGGTCAACATCGCGCCGCACAACGCCAAGCTGAAAACGTTCATTCGCGACCTGAAGCCGGTCGTGGACATGGGGCCGGACGCGCTGATCATGTCGGACCCGGGTTTAATCATGCTGGTTCGGGAGAACTTCCGGAGATGGGATATTCACCTCTCCGTGCAGGCTAACGCCGTCAACTGGGGCAACGGTCAAATTCTGGAAACAGATGGGGCTGACCCGCGTCATTCTGTCTCGCGAACTGTCCCTTGAAGAGATCGAAGAGATCCGCACCCAGGTGCCGGATATGGAAATCGAAATCTTCGTTCACGGCGCGCTGTGCATGGCCTACTCCGGCCGCTGCCTGCTCTCCGGCTATATCAACAAGCGCGATCCGAACCAGGGTACCTGCACCAACGCCTGCCGCTGGAGTACAACGTTCAGGAAGGCAAAGAGGATGACATCGGCAATATCGTACACAAACACGAGCCGATACCGGTTACGAACGTTGAGCCTACGCTTGGCATCGGCGCGCCAACCGACAGCGTGTTTATGATTGAAGAAGCCAAACGTCCGGGCGAGTACATGACCGCCTTTGAGGACGAGCACGGCACCTACATCATGAACTCGAAAGATCTTCGCGCCATTGCGCACGTTGAGCGCCTGACCCAGATGGGCGTGCACTCGCTGAAAATCGAAGGGGCGCACCAAGTCTTACTACTACTGCGCCCGCACCGCGCAGGTTGTACCGTAAAGCCATTGACGATGCCGCCGCCGGAAAACCGTTTCGACACCAGCCTGCTGGAAACGCTGGAAGGCCTGGCGCATCGCGGCTATACCGAAGGCTTCCTGCGTCGTCATACGCACGACGACTACCAGAACTACGAGCACGGCTACTCCGTTTCCGAGCGTCAGCAGTTTGTCGGTGACTTCACCGGCGAGCGCAAAGGCGCGCTGGCGGCGGTAGCGGTAAAAAACAAATTCACTAAAGGCGACAGCCTGGAGCTGATGACCCCGCAGGGCAACATGAACTTCCGTCTGGAGCATCTGGAAAACGGTAAAGGTGAAGCGATTGAGGTTGCGCCGGTGACGGACACACCGTGTGGCTGCCGGTACCGGAAGAGGTGGAGCTGGAGTTTGCGCTGCTGATGCGCAATTTTTGAAGGTGAAAACACCCGAAATCCGCACGGCAAATAGTCAATCAGCGGGATTTTTTCACGCCGGGATAATTCTTAGAATCGGATCACATACCGCTTCGTTCAATATGGGTATTATCCCCCCCCGCTGAAAAACATAACCCATAAATGCTAGCTGTACCAGGAACCACCTCCTTAGCCTGCGTAATCTCCCTTACGCGGGCTTATTTTTTTTGTTAACTCCTGAAATTCTTCCCCTGATAAATATGGCGTTGCATTGACCCGGGAAAGGTTTATGTCAGCATTAGGCGTATCTTTAATGGATTAGAGAGGGATGAACACTATTCGGAACATTCCTAATTTTAAGTGTTAACAGGACCTTTACTCTTGAATTAATAACAGTCAACGTTTCACACGGACGGAGAGATGAAGTGACATTCACAGGACAATTTTCACAGGATCTTCCAGATTACGAACTCGCACGCAGTCTTGGTCTTGCCTCTGGCGGCGATATAAATTTCACAGCACTTGCAGGTCAACTGGACTGCAGCAGAAATTTTAGCCAGGCCGGGATTATCTACTCAGACGGTACACGTCAGTGGCTAGTAAGGCCATCAAGAAGGATTGCGACACCAAACGAAAGCTCGGTTAGTCATGTAGTCATAACCAAAGTAAATGCCTCACAAGTTAACCCCGTTCACGCAACAACGGCTACGATTCAGTCCCCTTCCCTGGCGACTGAAATTGGTTCAACGGCAATTTCCTGCGGAGCCGCAATTCTTACTGTTGTACTTGCGGCAGGGGCCGGTATGGCTATACCTCTCACTGCAGGGTCTTCCGGTGCTATAGCCGCTGTGATTATAGCCGGTGGTGTAGCAACTGGAATTCAATGTGCAAATGGGCTTGGCCGACTATCGTTGATTGCTATGAATCATGATGACTACGTTGCGTGGATGGACTCCCAGGAGTGGTATACAGCAACCAACACAGCCCTGGATGCGATTTCTCTTGCCGGGGCTGCTGCGGGTCTAAAAAGCGCTGCATTAACATATCGCCTTCTTAACCGTTCATCGTCTGAGAGTTTGCTCTCCTTATTACAAAAAATGAGCCGGGCCGACCGTACGCGATTAACAGAGGAGATTATTCGTATCCGCAATCCCGGCATCTCGAATTCAGGTGTAAAAGCAGCAATGAAGGCAGGCGTGTATCCCAAACGTTATCCGTCAGAAGCGTTGCAGTTGCTCTTACAGCGTGAGTTGCTGAACACCATTTCAAATTCCTCTGCCTTCGTTGGAAGTGCTATTTCAGGAAATATCAGAAATCCACAGAATGTTGCACAAACGGGTAAGTACATTTTTGGTTTAATTCAGTCTTTTTCATTTACAGGAAGTTTTTGACCCGTCCATGATGAAATACATTAAAGATAGCCTTGCATTAAGTGCTTTGGTTAAAAGTAAAATGGCGACCGATGATCTCAACCAGCTTGAAACATTAAAAGAACAGTTAAAAGATCGGTTCGGCGTTCCTGTGGGCGTCCATATGACAGGAATTCCTTTGGCAGTGAGCACGTTACTGGCTATTTTTTGCTACGCCATGCTGCAAGTGTCCCTCTGGTTATTGCTGTTTCGCTGGCTCGGCTTACCCGAATTTAAGGTTATGTTGGGAGTATTCATTGCAGCGATTGTGTATTGCCTGGTAGTGATGAGCACGATGTTTCTGACTACACGAGGTTCTTTACCTGGATATAAACTGCATATTTTCGTCATTACGCTGACAGGCATAATGAGCATCATTTATTTCATCTGGACGGGGATTTCGCTTTTATTCGGCCCTGTTGAGAACTACACACCGCAAATAACCTCTTTGCTGGGGCTGGGATGTTTCTTTCTGAACATTATGTGGATGAATTCATCGATTTTTTACCGCTCCATTGCGCTAACGCTACATAATCGGGTCTGGCGTAAGCAGCTCAAAATCGAGGCAAGGCCAATGTCACACCTCAAACGTGGACCACAATAGTCAATTGAGCGGCAGTAGTATGCACTGTAAGCGCTACGGGGTTCTTTAGTCGATTTCAAAGCCCCTTACGCGGGCTTATTTTTTGCCTTTCATCCTGTTCTTACCCGCTTTTTCCCTCTCTGGGATACACTCTTTCTATAGCTAAAAAAGGGAGTAACCCGGATGGCAACCTATCCAGACAGTTTATTAATTCTTAACGGCAAGAGTGCAGGCAACGATCTGCTGCGCCAGGCGATTACCGAATTGCGTGAAGACGGAGCATGCATACACGTGCGGGTAACGTTTGAAAAAGGCGATGCGGCGCGCTACATCGACGAGGGCATCAGGTTAGGTGTTCAGACCATCATTTCTGGCGGCGGCGACGGAACGATCAACGAGATCGCCGGTGCGCTCATTGACCTCAACGCCGCAGCTCGCCCGGCGATGGGGATTTTACCGCTCGGTACCGCCAACGATTTTGCCACCAGCGCCGGTATTCCGGAGGATGTGGGAAAAGCGCTACAGCTGGCCATTCTTGGTAAGGCTACCGCCGTCGATATTGCTCAGGTGAATGAAAAAACCTGCTTTATCAATATGGCGACGGGCGGTTTCGGCACCCGTATTACCAGCGAAACGCCGGAAAAACTGAAGGCCGCGCTGGGCGGCGTTTCGTATCTCATCCATGGACTGATGCGCATGGACACGCTCAGGCCCGACAGCTGTGAGATCCACGGTGAAAACTTCCACTGGCAGGGCGACGCGCTGGTGATTGGTATCGGCAACGGGCGGCAGGCGGGGGGCGGTCAGCAGCTTTGCCCGGAAGCGCTGATCAACGACGGTCAATTACAGCTGCGTATTTTTACCGGCGACGGGCTGCTGCCAGCGCTGTTCACCACGCTGACGCAGCCGGAGGAGAGCCCAAATATTATCGACGGGAAATCAGCGTGGTTTGAGGTGATCGCCCCACACGGCATGACCTTTAACCTCGACGGGGAGCCGCTGAGCGGAGAGCGGTTCCGCATCGAAGTTTTGCCCGGAGCGTTGCAGTGCCGGCTGCCGCCTGACTGCATGCTGTTGCGCTGAGGTGTAACACGCTGCGCGATGATGCCCTCACCCCACCCCTCTCCCACAGGGAGAGGGAGATGGGAGCGTCAGGCGATGGTGACTTTACTGTCCAGATACACATCCTGAACCGCGTTAATCAGCTTCACGCCGTCGGCCATGGATTTTTTGAACGCCTTACGGCCGAGGATCAGCCCCATGCCGCCCGCGCGTTTGTTAATCACCGCCGTGCGTACCGCGTCGGTCAGGTCGGTTTCGCCGCCTGCCGCACCGCCGGAGTTAATCAGCCCGGCGCGGCCCATGTAGCAGTTCGCCAGCTGGTAGCGCACCAGATCGATCGGGTTGTCGCTGGTCAGCTTGCTGTAAACGCGGTCATCGGTGTAGCCGAAGTTCACCGCTTTATACCCGCCGTTATTCTCGGCCATTTTCTGCTTCACAATGTCCGCGCCGATGGTCGCCGCCAGGTGGTTTGCCTGGCCGGTGAGATCCGCAGATACGTGATAATCCACGCCGTCTTTCTTAAACGACGCGTTGCGCAGATAGGCCCACAGCACGGTCACCATGCCCAGCTCATGCGCGCGCTCGAACGCGGCGGAAATCTCTTCTATCTGACGACGCGACTGCTCGGAGCCGAAATAGATTGTCGCCCCCACCGCTACCGCGCCCATGTTGAACGCCTGCTCGACGCTGGCGTACAGCGTCTGGTCGTATTCGGTTGGGTAGCTCAGGGTTTCGTTGTGGTTCAGTTTGACGAGGAACGGAATGCGGTGGGCATAGCGACGCGATACGGAAGCCAGCACGCCGTAGGTGGAGGCGACACAGTTACAGCCCGCCTCAATCGCCAGCTCGACGATGTTTTTTGGATCGAAGTAGAGCGGGTTCGCGGCAAACGACGCCCCCGCAGAATGTTCAACGCCCTGGTCAACGGGCAAAATAGAGAGGTAGCCTGTCCCGCCCAGACGGCCGGTATTGTATAGCGTCTGCATGTTTCGCAGGACGGCAGGCGGACGGTTGTTGTCGACCATAACGCGGTCTACGTAGTCATGGCCAGGCAGATAAAGCTGGTCGGCTGGAATGGTCATACAACGATGCTGTAAAAGGCTGTCGGCGTCTTTGCCAAGCAACTGCGCAATATCAGTCATAGTGATGCTCCCGTAATTCCGACGTGATGTCGGCACGTGTGATCCAAACCTGCGTTTTTTGCAGGCAGACTAAGCCTGGTACCGACTTACTCTATTTTCCACCATTTGCAACTTTTTTAAGCACAATCTGCTGGCTCGTTTCGTGTACAACATTTTTGTTACACTGATCATACAATCGCCTTAAAGGTATTTAAAAGGTATTATCACATGGTATGTTACTCGCGTACCTCTGACATGCAGGATTAAAAAATGAAAACGAAAGTCCAACTGTCATTCATGATGTTCGTTGAATGGTTTATCTGGGGCGCCTGGTTTGTGCCGCTGTGGCTATGGCTGAGTAAAAGCGGGTTTACCGCAGGGGAAATCGGCTGGTCCTATGCCTGTACCGCCATTGCCGCGATCCTCTCTCCTATCCTGGTCGGCTCGCTGACGGACCGCTTCTTCGCCGCCCAGAAGGTGCTGGCGGTGCTGATGTTCGCCGGCGCCATTCTGATGTACTTCGCTGCACAGCAAACCCAGTTCAGCACCTTCTTCCCGCTGCTGCTGGCCTACTCTCTGACCTACATGCCCACCATCGCCCTGACCAACAGTATCGCCTTTGCGAACGTCGATGACGTGGAGGCCGACTTCCCGCGCATTCGCGTAATGGGAACCATTGGCTGGATTGCTTCCGGCCTGGCGTGCGGTTTCCTGCCGCAGATGATGGGCTATAGCGATATCTCTGACACCAATATTCCCCTGCTGATGACCGCAGCCAGCTCTCTCCTGCTCGGCGTCTTCGCGCTGTTCCTGCCGGATACCCCGCCGAAGAGTACCGGCAAGCTGGACTTCAGGGTAATGCTGGGGCTGGATGCGCTGATCCTGCTGCGCGACAGGAACTTCCTGGTGTTCTTCTTCTGCTCGTTCCTGTTCGCCATGCCGCTGGCCTTCTACTACATCTTTGCTAACGGCTATCTCACCGAAGTGGGGATGAAAAACGCCACCGGCTGGATGACGCTCGGCCAGTTCTCTGAAATCTTCTTCATGCTCGCGCTGCCGTTCTTTACCAAACGCTTTGGTATTAAGAAGGTCCTGCTGCTGGGCCTGATCACCGCCGCCATACGCTACGGCTTCTTTGTCTACGGCGGCGCGGAGCAGTACTTCACTTACGCCCTGCTGTTCCTCGGCATCCTGCTGCACGGCGTGAGCTATGACTTCTATTACGTTACCGCGTACATCTACGTGGATAAAAAAGCGCCCGTGCATATGCGCAACGCGGCGCAGGGCTTGATCACGCTGTGCTGTCAGGGCTTTGGTAGCCTGCTGGGTTACCGCCTGGGCGGCGTGATGATGGAAAAAATGTTCGCTTACAAAGAGCCGGTGAATGGGCTGACCTTCAACTGGGCCGGAATGTGGACATTTGGCGCAATCATGATTGTGGTGATTGCCGTGCTGTTTATGCTGTTTTTCCGCGAATCGGATAAAGAGATCACCGCAATTGAGGTGGTTGATGGCGATACCGCGCTGACACGAGGGGAAGTTAAATGAAACAAGACCGTATTCTCGGTGCCCTTTATGGGCAGGCGTTAGGGGATGCGATGGGGATGCCGTCGGAGCTGTGGCCGCGCAAGCGGGTGAAAGCGCACTTCGGCTGGATCGACCGTTTCTTACCCGGCCCGGCTGAGAATAATGCCGCCTGCTACTTTAAGCAGGCGGAATTTACGGATGACACGTCGATGGCGCTGTGCCTGGCCGATGCGATTATCGAATGCGACGGAGAAATCGATCCGGACGTTATCGGTAAACATATTCTGCGCTGGGCGCTGGACTTCGACGCGTTCAATAAGAATGTGCTCGGCCCGACGTCCAAAATCGCCCTGAACGCCATCCGTGACGGCAGGCCGGTGAGCGAGCTGGAAAACAACGGCGTCACCAACGGGGCGGCGATGCGCGCCTCCCCGCTGGGCTGCCTGCTGCCGGCCACGCGCCTGGCGCACTTTGTGGAACAGGTTGCGATGGCCTCCAGCCCGACGCATAAATCGGATCTCGCCATCGCCGGGGCTGTGGTCATCGCCTGGGCGGTATCGCGCGCCATCGACGGCGAAAGCTGGCAGAACATCGCCGATGCCCTGCCGGGTATCGCCCGTGCGGCCCAGGAGGCGAACACCACCACCTTCAGCGCGTCGCTCTCGGCACGCATTGAGCTGGCCCTGAAAACCGTGCGTGAAGCCAACGGTACGGAATCGGCCAGCGAGCAGATCTATCAGCTTATTGGCGCGGGAACGAGCACCGTTGAGTCCGTTCCGGCAGCCATTGCGATGGTCGAACTGGCGGGAACCGACCCGAACCGCTGCGCGTTTTTATGCGCCAACCTGGGCGGCGATACGGACACCATAGGTGCAATGGCAACGGCAATCTGCGGCGCGCTGCATGGCGTTCAGGCGATCGATCCCGCGCTTAAGCACGAGCTTGATGCGGTGAACCGGCTTGATTTCGGCCATTACTGCGACAAGCTGCTGCACTTCCGGGAGCAAAGGGAGGGGGTATGAGCGCTTTTGCCCACCGTCTTGAAACCCTTCATGCCACACGACCGGTCACGGTGCTTGGTGCGGCCGTCATCGACGTGATTGCCGACGCGTACGCCCTGCCCTGGCGCGGGTGTGATATCGAACTGAAGCAGCAGGGGGTGAATATTGGCGGCTGCGCGCTAAATATCGCCATCGCCCTGAAGCGGCTCGGCATTGCCGCGCAAAACGCACTCCCCGTCGGCCACGGCGTGTGGGCAGATATTATCCGTAACGCCATGGCGAAGCAGGATCTGCACAGTGCGGTAGAAGCGGAAACGGGCGATAACGGCTGGTGTCTGGCGCTGGTGGAGCCCGACGGTGAACGCACCTTTATGTCGTTCAGCGGCGTGGAGAACCAGTGGCAGCAGGGCTGGCTGGACGGGTTAAGCGTACCAGAGAAAAGCCTGGTCTATCTGTCCGGCTACCAGCTGGCCTCACCCAGCGGCGAACTGCTGACGGCCTGGCTGGAAAACCTTCAGGATGTGACCGCCTTTATCGATTTCGGTCCGCGCATTGCGGATATTCCCGACCCGCTGATGGCGCGGATCATGGCCCGTAAACCGATCGTATCGCTCAATCGTCAGGAGGCAGAACTCGCCGCCGAATGGCTTGGCGTGAATGCAGAAAACCTTGGCGCGCAGTGGCAACACCGGTTCGGCGCTGCGCTGATCGTGCGCCACGACAAAGACGGGGCGGTCTGGTATGACGGTGATGCTTCGGGGCACGTTCCGGCTTTTCCAGCAACCGTCGTCGATACCATCGGCGCGGGTGACAGCCATGCGGGTGGCCAGCTTGCCGGACTGGCCGCAGGCTGGCACTGCCTGAGGCGGTGCGGCTTGGCAACGCCGTCGCCGCCTGGGTGGTCAGCCATCGCGGTGGAGACTGTGCCCCCACGCGCGAGGCATTACTCCTCGCACACAAAAACGTATAGATCGCTGCGGCAGTAGCTGATGCTGTACTCAATTGGCCGGTGCTGTTGATCGAGCGCGACTTGCCTGATAACCAGCACCGGTATTTTATCGTCCATCTTAATATGCGCCTGAAATTCGCTGTCCGGCATACAGGCGCTGACGCGTGAACGGGTGCGCTGCGGAAAGATATTCTGGCTGCGGAAGTAATCATACAGCGAGACGCCAATGTCGTCCGGATTGGGAATTAACCCTACCGGTACCCAGGACTCCTCTATCGATACCGCATCGTCGTCCACGTAGCGGATGCGCTTAAGCAAAAACACCTCGCTCTCTGGCTCCAGAGAAAGCTGGCGGGCAATCTCTTCCGGGCACTTCACGACGCTTCTGTTGACCCACAGCGTGTTGGGCGTTTTCCCGCGCAGCACCACCTGCTGGGAAAAACCCCGCGCCTCTTTGAGGGAATATTCAAAGATATTGTTGATCTGTGTGCCGTAGCCGCGGGCGCGGGTGACGACGCCAGCCTCCTCCAGCGCCTGCATTGCTTTACGCACCGTAATACGCGATACCCCGGCGAGCTGGCTCAGATCCCGCTCGCCGGGCAAAATATTCCCGTGTGCCAGCACCCCGCTGCGCACCGCGTTTTTCACCGTTTCGGCAAATTTCAGGTACAACGGCATGTTGTCTGGCGCGGCAATGCGTTCCCTGAGTTGGGCAATTAACCGGGTATGCGCTTGTTCCATCTCTGTTTTTCTCTGGCATAAGGTTTCCTGCCAGTATACGGCTTACCACCATGCATGGAAATGGTGAACCGGACCAATACCGTGACCCACTTCCAGAGAATCCGCTTTTGCCAGCGCGCCGGAGAGCCATACCTTGGCTTCCTGCACCGCACCCGCCCAGTCAGCGTGGCGCGGACGCAGCGCCGCCAGCGCCGCGGAGAGCGTACAGCCCGTTCCGTGGGTGTTTTTGGTCTGTACCCGCGGTGCGGTGAAGCGCTGCGCGCCGTCGCGGGTGAAGAGCCAGTCCGGGCTTTCTGCGTCATCAAGATGGCCGCCCTTCATCAGCACCGCGCTACACCCCATCGCCAGCAGCGCATTCCCCTGCTCTTTCATTTCGCGCTCGTTCCGGGCGTGTGGCGCATCCAGCAGCGCGGCGGCTTCAGGCAGGTTGGGCGTGATCAGGGCCACCTGCGGCAGCAGCTTTTTACGCAGCGTTTCGACAGCGGAGGCCGGGAGCAGCGGATCGCCGCTTTTTGCCAGCATCACGGTATCGAGCACCACGTTTTGTATCTGATAATGCCTGAGCCGTTCGGCGACCGCTTCAACGATATCGGCTTCTGCCAGCATGCCGATCTTGGTGGTATCGATGCGTACATCGCTGAATACCGAATCCAGCTGCGCGGCAACAAAATCTGACTCAATGCGATAAACCGACTGTACGCCTCGCGTGTTTTGCGCCACCAGCGCGGTGATGACAGAGCAACCGTACGCGCCAAGGGCAGAGAAGGTTTTCAGGTCGGCCTGGATCCCTGCCCCGCCGCTTGGATCGGTACCCGCAATGGTGAGAGCATTAATGCGTTTCATACCTGCTCCTCCAGCGCGTAGAGCGCGTCCAGAAAAGCAGCGGCAAAGCTGCCGGGGCCGCGGGTCTGGGATACGGCAATCGACCCCGCGCGCTTCATCCACCCGCAGGCCGCCGTCACGTTGTCGAGCCTGTCGCCCGGCAGCGAGCAGCTGGCGGCGACGACCGCAGAGAGCGCGCAGCCCGTTCCCACCACGCGGGTCATCAGCGGATCGCCCCCCGTAACCGTGCGGGTTCGCTGGCCGTCGGTGATGTGATCCATCTCTCCCGTCACCACCACTATGGCGCTGGTCTGGCGGGCCAGCGCCTGCGCAGCGGGCAACGCGCTCGCCGCGGTATCGGTGGTGTCCACGCCGCGTCCACCCGCGCTCATGCCGGTGAGGGCAAGTATTTCCGAGGCGTTACCGCGAATAGCCGCGGGTTTGAGAGAGAGCATCTGGTGACAAAAGCGGGTACGGAACGTCAGGGCGCCTACCGCGACCGGATCCAGAGTCCAGGGTTTGCCTGCGGCCACCGCACTCTCTATGGCCCGGCGCATCGACTGGGCGCGCGGGGCGGTAAGCGTGCCAACGTTGATTAACAGCGCGTCGGCAAGCGCGGCAAACTGTTCGGCTTCTTCGGCTTCGATCACCATCGCCGGCGAGGCGCCAAGCGCCAGCAGAACGTTGGCGGTGAACGTCTGCACGACGTCGTTAGTCATACAGTGTGTAAGCGGGGAACGGGTTCGGAAATGATGTAAAACAGGTAGATCGAGCAGGTTAGTCTGCATGGTTTCGCTCCTGCCGTACGTGAAGAAGCGATGACCGGGAAGGCATCTGACTTCCCTACGCTGGCATTATCCAGATCAGGTAATACGGGTATTTCTCAGCCTTCACAAAGAAGGGCACCCCGAGTCAAATTACTTATAAAAGAATCAGTTATGCATTAAAAAATTAATGCTTTTTTAGTGTAACCGGGAGCGTAGTTCTGGCGCAAGGGTTTTCGATTTATTATTACCCACTCCTTCGAGAGAGAAAACCTGAACAAAACGATACCGTAAAAGATGATAATAAATCTCACTTTAGCAAAGTTAGGTAATCTAACCTTTTATTAAGATTTTGCCTTTAAGCCGTGCTCTTTAATGTTTACTTTCAGCTTGCGAATTTTTAATTTTCATTCGAAGCAGTATTTATAAAAATACTAAAAACGCCCCATCCAACTGCATCGCAATAAGTGTAAAAGGTGATCTGCATCAACACTTACAAGGCTGAACTATTTATAGTTTAGATCCGTTATCACTTATTTAATCTTTTATTTTTAAATCCTTCTGCCGCGAGTCTTTTTAAATGAAATCTCTGTATAAATCAGCGATTGCTATTGCTGTTTTTGGTACGCTGTTTTCTGCTTCAACGAATGTGGCGAATGCTGCTGAAGCGATGATTCAAACTACTGATGGAAGTAATGTTTTCCTCTCCGTGAACGGGCAGGATGAAAGCATTAAAAAATATGATCTGGACGATATGGCGAGCGTTAAAGACTTGAACGGTCTTACTAATCGTGTTGTTACTATCGATGATGATTTAAATAGCACAAAAGATGGTGTACTCATTATCAATGACGATCTGCAAACTTCTAAACAGATTCTTTCTGATAAAGCGCAAATCGCTCAGGATACAGCTAATTCAGCATCTAAAGAGGCTTTCTCTGCACAAACTACTGCAAACCAGGCTAAAGCTGATGCAGATTTAGCAAATACCAAAGCAGATGTTAATGCTGCCGATCTTGCTAACGAAACTGCGGCACGTAAGCAGGACATTAGCAACGTTGAATTTGATGTCGCTGGTAAAGTAAGCCAGCAGATTTATGATGGCGATAAGCAGGATCAAGGACTTAAAGATAATACGCAAGATGTACGTATTACTAAACTTGAAAGCCTGCCAGCCCCTAAAGATGGAAAAGACGGCGCTAAGGGCGACAAAGGCGACACCGGCGCACAGGGCCTCGCGGGAATAAACGGTCGTGACGGCGTAAATGGCCATAACGGCAAAGATGGCGTGACAACCACCGTTACGCAGAAACAAGTCGACACAGCAACCCAGGCTAAGGTCGCTAAAAATAGCCTGGCGGTTAACGCAGCAACGCAAGAGCTGCAAGCGACGAGGCAGACCTTGCAGGCAATGAATAACGCCACCAGCCAGCAATTTAAATCCCTGCGTGAAGAAGTGGACAATAATAAGAAACAGGCAAATGCCGGTATTTCGGGCGCGATGGCGATGGCAGGTTTACCACAGGTGCAAACTAACCAGCGCGTGATGTTTTCAGCAGGCGGTGCGACCTACAACGGCGAAAGCGCCCTTGCCGTCGGCGCGTCGGTAAACTTTTCTTCCCACGTCATCGCTAAGGTAAGTTTCTCTGACGATACCGCAAATAACATGGGCGCATCGGTTGGGATAGGTTTGGGCTTTTAAAAAACTTCGCCCTTTTAATGGGCCTTAATTGATAGCAACGCGCATGTATAAATATATTTTTATTTCCGCAGCCCTGTACCTGATGCTGATTTCCGTTGGGATCTGGATCGGCATAATGTACGTCTCATATTATTTATGTCGTTATTAAGGCGATAAATGAAAAAGTTAATGATGATAATCATGCTTGTGGGATATGTCTCGCCCGAGCAACGCAGATGCAGCCCGAGCGGCAGACGCTGGCCAAAAACACCATCACCACAGCTAAGGTTTATTTTATGAAAACGAAATTAACGCCGATCGTATTACTGTTCTCCGTTGTCGTAATGCCCGCGCACGCCATTAGCGCACATTATCGTGCCCAGCTGGAACGTTCAGGATGCACGCAGATTAGCGCTACCGACGGTTCTTGCGATATCAGCAAAACGAAAGCGGAAAACGCGGCGCAAGGCGATCGAACGACAGCGGTTCACGATCCCCTGCGGGAAGCCTCATTAACCTCAAACACGGTTAGCGCCACGGTTTCAAACGGTTTTTTTAACGCTACGGTTAACGGTAAAAAAGCCAGCGTAAAACGCCTGAATACGCATTTCTACGAGATTCATGGCGATGGTGTTGTGATATCGCTTAGCCTAGATGAAAACGGTATTACGGACGCGTCGTGGAATAAAACGAAGGGACGCGATCGCGGTATTTTGCAGGTCACGCAGAAATAAAGCGCGTAAGGAGGCGGTCAGCCTCCTTTTAGTCCGTCAATCGCACGATTTGTCACACTCTTTTCTCTGATTTTACAATGCTGACAAACCACACGTAACTCATTGTTTTTATTTGTCATAAACCGCAATTTTCCGCCTGTAAACGTGGATATTGCCCCCCCTGTGCTCTGTGTCACAAAACAGTAAACAAATTAACCATTGAGCCCGGTGACAAAAGGCTCTATATTGGCGGCGTTTTTTTCAGGCCCCATCTGTTTTTTAACTTTTTATTCAATCGTTGCTCATAACGAAGCGGCGGTTGTAGGAGTGATATGATGACGGATAAAGTCCGTATTGACACCGTAGATGCCCACAAAAGCAACGAAACCTATCTGGCCCGTCAGGCCGAGTTTGAATCTAACGTCAGGAGTTATCCTCGCAAGCTGCCTTTAGCCATCACTAAAGCAGAAGGCGTGTGGATCACCGATGCAGATAATAAAGAGTACCTTGACTGTTTAGCAGGCGCAGGCACCCTTGCGCTTGGTCACAATCATCCTGATGTGCTGAAAAGCATCCAAAATGTCATTACCAGCGGCTTGCCGTTACATACCCTGGATCTGACCACGCCTCTTAAAGACGCGTTCTCAGAATACCTGCTCTCTCTGCTGCCTGGTCAGGGCAAAGAGTACTGCCTGCAATTCACCGGGCCATCCGGTGCTGACGCTGTAGAAGCGGCGCTGAAGCTGGCTAAAAAAGTGACCGGTCGTAGCGGTATCATCAGCTTCTCTGGTGGTTACCACGGTATGACCCACGGCGCACTGTCCGTTACCGGCAACCTGTCTCCGAAAGAAGCGGTAGACGGCATGATGCCTGAAGTTCAGTTCATGCCTTATCCGCACGAGTACCGCTGCCCGCTGGGTATCGGTGGTGAAGCGGGCGTGAAAGCGCTGACCTACTACTTCGACAACCTGATTAACGACGTTGAAAGCGGCGTGCGTAAACCTGCGGCGGTGATCCTTGAAGCCGTTCAGGGTGAAGGCGGCGTGAACCCGGCACCGGCCGAGTGGCTGCAACGCATCCGTAAAGTGACTCAGGAACACGGCATTCTGCTGATCCTCGACGAAGTTCAGGCTGGCTTTGCCCGTACCGGTAAATTCTTCGCCTTCGAACACGCGGGCATTGAGCCAGACATCATCGTGATGTCTAAAGCCGTTGGCGGCGGTCTGCCGCTGGCCGTGCTTTGTATCAAAAAGCAGTTCGATGCATGGGCGCCAGGCCACCACACCGGCACCTTCCGCGGAAACCAGCTGGCAATGGCAACCGGTCTGACCACGCTGAAAATCCTGAAAGACCAGAACATCGCTGGCAAAGTCGCTGCACAGGGCGAATGGCTGAAGGGCCAGCTGAAAGAGATGGCGAAACGTTATCCGGTAATCGGCCACGTTCGCGGTCTGGGCATGATGATCGGTATCGAGATCGTTAAGCCGCATGAAGCCGCTGACCACATGGGCTGCTTCCCGGGCGACGGCGAACTGTCTGCGCTGATCCAGAAGAAGTGCTTCGAAGCCGGTCTGATTCTGGAGCGCGGCGGTCGTAACGGTATCGTTCTGCGTCTGCTGCCTTCCCTGCTGATCAGTGATGATGAGCTGAAGGTGTTCCTGGATAAATTTGAGCAGGCGCTGCTTGCTGCGGGCGTTCGCCCGGCGTAACCGGAGTGGTTGATTACGATGTCTGATTCAAACCCAATTTTGTTCTCCTCTGCGCAGAGCATTGAAGCTTACCAGCAGGCGATTGAACAAAGCACTCAGGCTGTGATGCAGTGGCTGAAGCAGCCTGAGATGTACCAGGGCAAAACGGTCGCGGAGCTGCGCGACCGTATTAAGCTGGATTTCAACCCGAAAGGGCTGGGCAACGAAGCGGCGATTGAACGCGCCGTTGAGTTTTTCCTGAAAGACAGCTTGTCCGTTCATCACCCGCAGTGCGTGGCGCACCTGCACTGCCCGAGCCTGGTGGTAAGCCAGGCAGCGGAAGTGCTGATTAACGCCACCAACCAGAGTATGGACTCCTGGGATCAAAGCCCGTCCGCAACCATCATTGAAATCAAGCTGATTGAATGGCTGCGTACCCGCGTAGGTTATCAGGCTGGCGACGCAGGTGTCTTCACCAGCGGTGGTACCCAGAGCAACCTGATGGGCCTGATGCTGGCGCGTGATGCGTTCTTCGCGCGTCAGGGCCACTCTGTCCAGCAGGATGGTCTGACCGGCGATCTGCGTAAGATCCGCGTGCTGTGCTCCGAAAACGCGCATTTCTCCGTGCAGAAAAACATGGCGCTGATGGGTCTGGGCTATCAGTCCGTGGTGCAGGTGAAAACTGACGAATTTTCCCGTATGGATCTCAACGATCTGGCGGCGAAAATTGAGCAGTGCAACGTGAACGGTGAACAGATCCTGGCTATCGTGGCCACTGCCGGCACGACCGACGCGGGCGCTATCGATCCGCTGCGTGCCATTGCCGAGCTGGCTGCGAAACAGAATATCTGGGTACACGTTGATGCGGCCTGGGGCGGCGCGCTGCTGATGTCCGAGCAGTATCGTCACTACCTGGACGGCATCGAGCTGGTGGATTCCGTGACGCTGGACTTCCACAAGCAGTTCTTCCAGACCATCAGCTGCGGTGCCTTCCTGCTGAAGGAAGCACGTCACTATGAACTGATGCGCTATCAGGCGGCTTACCTGAACTCTGAGTTTGATGAAGAAGCGGGCGTGCCTAACCTGGTGTCCAAATCTCTGCAAACCACGCGCCGTTTCGACGCGCTGAAGCTGTGGATGAGCCTGGAAGCGCTGGGTCAGGAACAGTATGCAGCGATCATCGATCACGGCGTAACGCTGGCGCAGCAGGTTGCGGCCTACGTGAAAGAGCAGCCGGCTCTGGAACTGGTTATGCAGCCACAGCTGGCAAGCGTTCTGTTCCGCTTCCGTCCGCAGGCGCAGATGGATGACGCTGGTATTGCCCTGCTGAACCAGAAGATTGGCGATGCGCTGCTGGAATCAGGCCGCGCAAACGTCGGTGTTACCGAACATAACGGTATCACCTGCCTGAAGCTGACCCTGCTGAACCCAACCGTGACGCTGGAGGACATTAAAGTCCTGCTGTCTCTGGTTGAGCGTACCGCTCAGGAAGTTATGGCGAAATAACCCAACCCCCTCTCCCGCCGGGAGAGGGTATTTCCCCTGTCCAGCTCCTCAGCGTGTTCTCAAGGTTTCAACCATCAGCGTAAAGCAGGATTCAATCATCGTCGGCAACGCCTGCGGCGCATGCATCAGCGCCACCGTGCGTGAAAGTGCCGGCTGCTGCAGTTGAACGATCTTAAGCTGCGGGTCCTGAAGATGGGTTGTGTAAAGCTGCGGTAATATCGCTACGGCCAGTTTTGAACGCACAAGGCCGTACAACGTCTCGATATAGTCAACCTGATAGCGCGCCTGCAAAGACAGACGGTGACTTTCAGCGAGCGCCCCCACCAGACGTTGAATATTCCCCTTCGAGAATACGGCAAGTTCCCTTCCCACCAGCTGCTTCCACGGCAGATGTGCCGATGCCGCCAGCGGATCGTCAGAGTGGATCACCGCCACAAAAGGATCTTCCTGCAGCGGGAAGACCGAGAGCTGTTCGGGAACAGCACTGTCCAGCGCGCCCACGCCAAAATCAATCTGCCCTTTCAGCAGCTGTGCCACCAGCGCGTCGTTGGTCTGATCGTGAAACTCAATTCGCAGACGAGGAAAAGCCTGCGCGAGGGTTTGAGGTAATAGTGGAAACAGCAGCGAACTGACTGAAGGCACCAGACCGATCCGCACCGTACCGTCGCCGCCGGCCTGCACAATCTGCTGCATATCATCAAAAGCCAGCTGCGCCACGCTGAGCACCCGCTGGGCATGTGGCAGAATGGCGTGCCCCAGCTCGGTCAGCGTGACCGCCGACGCGGTACGGTTGACCAGTTTACCGCCGAGCACGGTTTCGATTTGCCGCAGGGCGCTGCTGAGCGCCGGCTGGCTGATGGCCAGTTTACTGGCGGTATCCGTAAAATGACGCAGCTGCGCCAGAGTGACAAAATACTGTAGCTGCCGAAGGGAGAGCGCAGGCAAGCGCTGCCAGGGTTCCGTCATCATTATCCTTTACACGCGTCACAGAATAACCCGGGGTTATCGGGCGATAAATTTTATCAGCTGGGCAAACGTTTGCCGGGTGCATAGAGTAACGTCAATATTTCAATGCTGGAACTGTTAATTGCATGACTGCCGAAACCCGACGCCGCGCCGTGAAGGCTGCACGAGGCGAAACGCCGTTTGACCTGTTGCTTACGCATACCCGAGTTGTTGATATGGCAACCGGTGAGATCCGCGACGCGGATGTGGGCATCGTCGGCTCGCTTATCGCCAGCGTCCATCCGCGCGGTAACCGCAACGATGCGCATGAGACGCATGACCTGAACAACCAGTTTCTCTCTCCGGGGCTAATGGACACGCATGTTCACCTTGAAAGCTCGCATCTGCTGCCCGCCCGCTACGCAGAGATCGTACTGGCGCAGGGCACCACCGCGGTGTTCTGGGATCCGCACGAGCTGGCAAACGTTCTGGGGATTGAGGGCGTCCGCTTTGCCATTGAGGCGAGCCGCAACCTGCCACTGCAGGTAATGGTCGCGGCGCCATCGAGCGTCCCTTCCACACCGGGGCTGGAGATGTCCGGCGCAGACTTTGCGGGCGAAGAGATGAATACCCTGCTTGGCTGGCCCGAAGTGCGCGGCGTGGCGGAAGTGATGGACATGCACGGAGTGCTGAATGGCAGTCAGCGTATGCTGGAGATCGTGCAGGCCGGGCTGGAAAGTGGGAAGCTGATTGAAGGTCACGCGCGTGGTCTGAGCGGCGCGGATTTACAGGCGTATCTGGCGGCGGGCGTCACCTCCGATCATGAACTCACCTCCGCCGACGATGCGCTGGAAAAATTACGCGCCGGGCTGACGCTGGAGATCCGCGGCTCGCATCCTTATCTGCTGCCTGATATCGTCAGCGCGCTGAAAACGCTGCCGCATCTGTCGTCACAAATCACGGTCTGCACTGACGATGTCCCACCAGACATCTTGATGGAAAAAGGCGGCATCATCGCCCTGCTCAACCTGCTGATTGAACATGGCCTTCCGGCGACGGACGCGCTGCGGTTTGCTACCCTGAACGCCTCCCTGCGCCTGCAGCGTAACGATCTCGGGCTGATTGCCGCGGGTCGTCGTGCGGATCTGGTGGTGTTCGATTCACTGGATAAACTGACGGCTCGTCGGGTGTACGTCGCCGGAAAATGCATTGCCCGTGACGGAGCGATGATCGAGCCGATTGTTGATACGCCCCTGACGCTGCCCCGGGATACCGTGCGCCTGTCGTCGCTGACCGCCAGTGATTTTTACATGCGCATCGACAACGCAAACCACGGTGTGGCGCGCCTGCGTCATATCAGCGGCGCACGTTTTACCCGCTGGGGAGAAACCGACGTCCGGGTACGTGACGGACGCGTTGAGATACCGGCTGGTTTTAGCCTGATTTGGGTTCAGCACCGCCACGCACGCCATGCGGCGGTACCGCAAATCGCCCTGCTGGAAGGTTGGGGAGAGCTGCGGGGGGCCATTGCCACCAGCTACTCCCATGACTCACACAACCTGGTGGTACTGGGACGCGATCCTGATGACATGGCACTGGCCGCCAACACGCTGATCCAAAGCGGTGGCGGGATGGCGCTGGTACAGAACGGGGACGTGATCGCCCATGTGGCGATGCCCATTGCGGGGATGTTGTCAGAGCTCGCCCCTGCGGAACTGGCGCGCCAGTTCCGTGAGCTGCGCGAACGCAGCAGCCAGATTGCCGACTGGGAGCCGCCATACAGAGTATTTAAAGCCATTGAAGGGACGTGCCTTGCCTGCAACGCCGGGCCGCATTTAACCGATCTTGGACTGACCGATGGCAGCACGCGCCAGATTGTCGATCCGCTGATTTCTTACCGGGAAACCCCGGACACCACACAATAATACAGAAGGAGAGCCGGATAATGGCCGACAATACCGTTAATTCGCCAGCACCAGGGAACTGGCTTGAACGTCGTTTTGAACTGTATACGCGCGGCAGTACCGTGCGCACAGAGTGTCTGGCCGGTCTCACCGGTTTTCTCGCAGCCGCCTATTTGCTGGTGGTCATCCCGGGGCTTCTCGCCGTAGGCGGGATGGACAAAGGCGCGGCGACCACCGGCACCATTTTGGTGTTTGTGGCCGGTACGCTGCTGATGGCGTTTTACGCCAACCTGCCGTTTATTGTCGGGCCCGGCATTGGTGGCTCGGTGCTGGTCGGGGTAACGCTGGCGGGCAGTGAAGGCATCGGCTGGCAAATTGGTCTGGGCATTGCCTGCTGGTCGGGTATTTTGTTCTTCCTGCTCACCCGTTTTGGCCTGCGAGAGGTTGTGACCCGCTCCGTACCGCAGTCCATCAAACTGGGACTGACGGCTTCTATCGGTCTTTTTGTCGCCGTACTGGGCTTTCGCAATGCCGGCCTGGTGCTGGCTAACGCAAAAACGAACGCGATGATGCTGGGTGATTTTCTCTCCCCAGGCGCGCTGGTGGCGCTCAGCGGCCTGTTCCTCGCCATTGCCCTGCAGGCGCGTCGCATTCCGGGCGCCATTTTGTGGGCCATTTTATTTGCTACCCTCGTAGGCATTCCGATGGGGGTGACCCGCCTTCCTGCCAGCTTTATTGACATGCCTCACTCACTGACGCCGGTACTGGGCCATATCGACATGCTGGGCGCGCTGAATATTGCCTTCCTGCCGTTCCTGTTTGTCTTTTTCGCATCGGAGTTTTTCTCCACCATGGGCACCACGCTGGCGGTGGGAGGTGAAGCCGGGTTGCTGGATGAAGAGGGCAATATGGCAAACATCAATCGCCCGTTTATGGTGGACTCGATTGCCGCCGCGATTGGCCCCTGGGTGGGTATTCCTGCCGCCACGGCGCTGATTGAATCCTCAGCGGCCGCAGAAGCGGGGGGTAAAACCGGCATGACGGCGCTGGCCGCTGCGATCATGTTCCTACTGATGCTGCTGTTTACGCCCGTTGCGCTCATGATCCCCAAAGAAGCCACGGCGCCTGCCCTAATCCTGATAGGCCTGAATATGTTCAGCGGCCTGCGTAAGGTGGATCTGGCAAACTTCACCGACGGGCTGCCGGTGCTGATGATGGTGATGATTACGCTGATTGCCAACAGCTTCGGGACAGGGATTGCGGGAGGGCTGCTGTTTTACATCGTCATCAAAGCGATTGCAGGAAAATGGCGAGAAATCCCCGTTGGTCTGTGGATCCTCGCCATTCCGCTGGTGTATTACTTTGCCACGCTGGTGAAGCACTAATCCTTGCGCGGTTGCCGTGTCGGGCTATGTCCATACTCGTAATGGCCATAGCCTGCACGGTAATACAGCGCTGCCGATTTCACTACATCGTTCAGCACGGTGCCGTTGATATGCGCCCCCGTTTGCTGCAAACGCTTAATGCTGTTCTCCATCTCTTTCAGGCTGGTTTTACCATAGCGGGCCACCAGCAGCGAGGTGGCGGCCACCGGGGCAGCCACTGAGGCGTCGGTGACGGCCAGCACCGGTGGGGTATCGAGGATCACAAGGTCATAATGCTCATCTGCCCAGATCATTAACGCCCTGAAGCGTTCGCTCATCAGCAGTTCAGAGGGGCGTAACGGAACCGGCCCGCAGGTCAGGACATCAATGTTACCTTTCTCATAGCGCTGAATCACCGCCTGGAAATGACATTTTCCGTCAAGCACGTCGGAAAGCCCGGTATGATTTTTCAGGTCAAAGATGTTGTGTACATATCCCTCGCGCATATCCGCATCAATGAATAACACCCTGAGCCCGGCCTGCGCTTCAATCACGGCCAGCGAAGTGCTGACAAGGGTTTTACCGCAGTCCTGCGTTGGGCCAGAAATCATCACGATCCGGTTAGCGGCATCCTGCAAAGTGAAATGCAGGCTGGTGCGCAGCCCCCGCACGGCCTCGACAAAAACATCCGCAGGCCGATCAACCGGCAGGAAAGGAACATCGACAATCTTGTGTCTCCAGCGTGAGCCAAATACGCGTTTTTTACGCAGGTTGGTTTTTTTCCACAGCCACAGGGAACGGGGCAAGGTAGCCATCACCTGTACGCCAAGACCTTCCAGCTGCTCGGAGGTATTGATGCCGCGTCTGAGTGCCATGCGGACCAGAACCAGCCCCATTGAGCATATCAGCCCCAACAGGATGCCTAAGACGATAATCACCAGCTTTCGCGGTTTAATGGGATCGGGTTGCGTCACCGCGCTGTCGATAATTCGCACGTTACCAATGGCGCTGGAGCGCGAAATGTTCAGCTCCTGCTGACGGGTGAGTAGCTGCAAATAGATGGTGCGGCCTGACTCCACATCCCGACTGAGGCGCAAAATATCCTGCTGGGTCGATGGCATGGCGGCGACACGCTGATTAAGGCGGACCTTCTCCTGCTCAAGCGTCTGACGCTTTTCACGCAAGGCGCGGTAGTTCGGGTGCTCTTTCTTGAACAGCTGAGAAATCTCCGCCTCACGAAACGTCAGCTCGTTGAGCTGGTTTTCGATATTCACAATCTGCTCAAGAACCGATTTCGCTTCCAGGGAGAGATCCACCGAGTCACGCTGTTTGCGATACTGATTAAGCCGCTCTTCAGCCAGATCCAGTTCGCTTCTGATTTTAGGCAATTGCTGCTGCAAAAATGCAAGACTGCGTGCATCCTGTGCTTCCTGGCGCGCAATGTTTTGCTGCAGATAGTTGTTGGCAATCCGGTCAAGCACATGCGCAATGCGCTCAGGATCGTTTCCGGTCAGCGTGAGCATCAGTACCCCACTCTGCTTTGCCGATTCAACGACGCTAAATTGGGTGCTGAGCGTATTAATAGCTTCCAGACGGGTGCTGTTTTGCACCGTGAATTGCGTGCCCGTTGGCGCATTCATTTTCACCACTAGCAGCGAAACGCCGGCTTTTTCCAGCGGTTTCCCTTCCCTGCCCTCGGCATAAAAGTTATCGCCCTCCAGCCGGTATGCCCCTTTTTCCAGCACAGTGAGCACAAGGGTGCGAGGTTTTCCTTCGACAGGGGGAAGTTGCAGCCAGTCAAGGGCAACCGTCGCTGGTTTACGGCCCTGCAACCGTGCCCACAGACGACCCACTACCGGGAACGTACGCTGCGTCACGTGCTGTGTTAGGCCTAATTCATCGACGGTTGCGCCCAGAATCATGCGCGATTTAAGCAGAAGAATTTCAGGTTCGACATCGGGAGACATCTCACTCCCAAACTGCCTTAAATTTTTGAGCAGGCTGTTATCCTGCTTTCCTTCTACCTGGATTAAAGCATCTGCGCGATAAACGGGCGTGGCCAGAAAGGCATACAGCCCCGCCAACAGGGTGAACAGGAAAGTTATCGATAAAATGACTGCACGGTGATCGATCACCTCGCCGAGCAGGCTAATGAGATCGATTTCATGATTCTCCGGTGCTGCCGCACCGTAACTGTCTGTTGTGTAAGACGACATTAACGCTTCATTCCTTGTTGACTCAAACGATGAGCCCATTCCTGACTGGCTTTGCCCAGCAGACCGAAAACATAATCGAATGCTTCACGACTTTTACAATAGGGATCGGGGATGTCCTGCGGCCCCAACCATTGCCCAAAAAGCAGCGATTTGCCGCGAATTTCCGGGGCCATGTCAGAAATAAAGCGAAGATGAGCAGGTTCCATCACCAGAATCAGATCCGATTCCCGCATGATCTGCGGGGTCAGTTTGCGCGCGCGATGTCCCTCAAGTGAGATCCCATGTCGCCTTGCCACGTCCTAGCGCTGACATCCGCCGGACTGCCCTCCAGCCCATAGATACCTGCCGAGGTTATCCGTTTTCCCGGTAGCAACTGACGCAACAGCCGCTCGCCAATCGGCGAGCGACAAATATTGCCGGTGCAGACCACTAAGATGGAATCAAACATTATTGCGGCCACGATCTGATGTAACGCACCGTCTCGGTAATGTCATGCACGCCGCTGATGGTTGGCACAAGCTGCGTAATCACGCGATTCCAGCGTGACAGCGGCGCGGTGGTCACATAGACAATGTCGTAGGGCTCAAGCTGAAACTCGGTGCCTAACACCATGGCTGAAGCGTCTTTGGCATCCAGCTGATAGACCGTGGCGAGTTTTGTCGGCGCGATCCTTTTTTCGGCACCGAACGTATGACGAAAATGCCGGTGGCATCCGCCATATTCTGGTTCAGACCGCCCGCGTTACCCAGCGCTTCGGCGAGGGTCATGCCGCTGCGATCCATTTTCAGCGTGCTTTGTTTAATAACCTCACCCATGACGAACACCTTCAGCGCGTCGTTACGGGGAACAAACAGAATATCGCCCGGATAGAGCAGCTTATTTTGGGTGAGATCGCCACACTGCATCAGCGCATACAGAGAGAGGCGCGTATCCTTGCCGTTATGGGTGAGCACCACGTTACGCCAGTCCGCGTCAGCAGAGAGACCCCCGGCAGCATTGACGGCATCCATGACCGTCAGCGGAATATTCGTGATAGCCTGCTGGCCCGACTTCATCACTTCACCCGTGACGTAGGCTTTTTGCGAGCGGAAGGAGGCGATGCTGACGTCCACCTGCGGGCTTTGAATGACGTTGTCCAGCCGGGCGGTGATCTCTTCACGTACCTGAGAGACCGTTTTGCCTGCCACATGCAGTTTGCCAACGTACGGATAGAAAAGCGTGCCGTCAGCGTTGACCCAGTTACCGGTGTCGCTTGCGCTACGATACTGGCCCGCCGGGGTAGTCAGCTCAGGGTGATCCCAGACGGTAACGGTTAAAATATCGC
>CATOUR010000640.1:0-36557 GCA_951848785.1 Callosobruchus maculatus | reverse complement strand
TTAGGTCATCCATATAAAACAGATGGGTGACCTTGTGCCTCCGGTTATTGGGCGTGCCACAGCTGTATCCTTTAGTATTTCTCAGCGCTATGGACAGAGGCAAAAGTGAGATGCAAAAGAGCAAGGGACTCAAGGAGTCTCCTTGGAAGACACCTCTTTTCAATGACACCAACTCTGTCTGAACCCGAATTTCACCTGATGTTATAGTGAACCGGGTCTTCCAGAGTGGCATCAGTCGTTTGATGCATCCCACTATCTGATTATCCACCGAAAGACATTCCAACAGCCGCACAATGAGCTCATGAGACGTGCTGTCGAATGCCTTGCGATAGTCAGTCCAGGCCATAGAAAGGTTTTCACTTGTACTGCACGGAGTCCTGCAGCCAGCTGCTCCTTTCTTTGACCCTCTCTGTTCATACACGTCGAGAAATACAGGATTCACAGCTTGAGGGATACGCATGTACAAGATTCTGGTGAAGAGCTTGTAACATGCGTTCAGACATGTTATTGGCCTGTAGTTTTTGGGATCAGACAAATCTCCGGTCTTCGGGAGAAGCACGGTTCGACCCTCGACAAACCAAGCTGGAATTGGCTGCTCCTGATTTAGCCACGAGTTAAAAACTCTAGCTAAATGCCGGTGGCAACTGGGGAATTTTTTCCACCAGTAGGTGTTTATGAGTAAGACAGAAGGAATTCTGCCGGTGCGCCATCTAGTACCCGAAGGTGACGGCAACCAAAGAGAGAAACGCCACTAGAAGCAGTTTACCTCTCCTTGGTGGAACGACAAGGCTCGCTCGCTTTTTGCCACTAGAGGCGCGGATTTTGACGCACGCAGCGTGAAGCCGATATACGAGGGTTGCTCTATACCTCCGTCAATCCACCAGTACGCAGACAGCTGTTTCACGCTTATTAGCGATCATCAGTGCGCCATAGGTCGATTGACGAAAGTAGAGAGCATCAATTTTTCCATGTTTAATAAACATGTGAAAGATGTACGAGTAAGACAGAAGGAATTCTGCCGGTGCGCCATCTAGTACCCGAAGGTGACGGCAACCAAAGAAAGAAACGCCACTAGAAGCAGTTTACCTCTCCTTGGTGGAACGACAAGGCTCGCTCGCTTTTTTGCCACTAGAGGCGCGGATTTTGACGCACGCAGCGTGAAGCCGATATACGAGGGTTGCTCTATACCTCCGTCAATCCACCAGTACGCAGACAGCTGTTTCACGCTTATTAGCGATCATCAGTGCGCCATAGGTCGATTGACGAAAGTAGAGAGCATCAATTTTTCCATGTTTAATAAACATGTGAAAGATGTACGAGTAAGACAGAAGGAATTCTGCCGGTGCGCCATCTAGTACCCGAACTGATGATCGCTAATAAGCGTGAAACAGCTGTCTGCGTACTGGTGGATTGACGGAGGTATAGAGCAACCCTCGTATATCGGCTTCACGCTGCGTGCGTCAAAATCCGCGCCTCTAGTGGCAAAAAGCGAGCGAGCCTTGTCGTTCCACCAAGGAGAGGTAAACTGCTTCTAGTGGCGTTTCTCTCTTTGGTTGCCGTCACCTTCGGGTACTAGATGGCGCACCGGCAGAATTCCTTCTGTCTTACTCGTACATCTTTCACATGTTTATTAAACATGGAAAAATTGATGCTCTCTACTTTCGTCAATCGACCTATGGCGCACTGATGATCGCTAATAAGCGTGAAACAGCTGTCTGCGTACTGGTGGATTGACGGAGGTATAGAGCAACCCTCGTATATCGGCTTCACGCTGCGTGCGTCAAAATCCGCGCCTCTAGTGGCAAAAAGCGAGCGAGCCTTGTCGTTCCACCAAGGAGAGGTAAACTGCTTCTAGTGGCGTTTCTCTCTTTGGTTGCCGTCACCTTCGGGTACTAGATGGCGCACCGGCAGAATTCCTTCTGTCTTACTCGTACATCTTTCACATGTTTATTAAACATGGAAAAATTGATGCTCTCTACTTTCGTCAATCGACCTATGGCGCACTGATGATCGCTAATAAGCGTGAAACAGCTGTCTGCGTACTGGTGGATTGACGGAGGTATAGAGCAACCCTCGTATATCGGCTTCACGCTGCGTGCGTCAAAATCCGCGCCTCTAGTGGCAAAAAGCGAGCGAGCCTTGTCGTTCCACCAAGGAGAGGTAAACTGCTTCTAGTGGCGTTTCTCTCTTTGGTTGCCGTCACCTTCGGGTACTAGATGGCGCACCGGCAGAATTCCTTCTGTCTTACTCGTACATCTTTCACATGTTTATTAAACATGGAAAAATTGATGCTCTCTACTTTCGTCAATCGACCTATGGCGCACTGATGATCGCTAATAAGCGTGAAACAGCTGTCTGCGTACTGGTGGATTGACGGAGGTATAGAGCAACCCTCGTATATCGGCTTCACGCTGCGTGCGTCAAAATCCGCGCCTCTAGTGGCAAAAAGCGAGCGAGCCTTGTCGTTCCACCAAGGAGAGGTAAACTGCTTCTAGTGGCGTTTCTCTCTTTGGTTGCCGTCACCTTCGGGTACTAGATGGCGCACCGGCAGAATTCCTTCTGTCTTACTCGTACATCTTTCACATGTTTATTAAACATGGAAAAAATTGATGCTCTCTACTTTCGTCAATCGACCTATGGCGCACTGATGATCGCTAATAAGCGTGAAACAGCTGTCTGCGTACTGGTGGATTGACGGAGGTATAGAGCAACCCTCGTATATCGGCTTCACGCTGCGTGCGTCAAAATCCGCGCCTCTAGTGGCAAAAAGCGAGCGAGCCTTGTCGTTCCACCAAGGAGAGGTAAACTGCTTCTAGTGGCGTTTCTCTCTTTGGTTGCCGTCACCTTCGGGTACTAGATGGCGCACCGGCAGAATTCCTTCTGTCTTACTCGTACATCTTTCACATGTTTATTAAACATGGAAAAATTGATGCTCTCTACTTTCGTCAATCGACCTATGGCGCACTGATGATCGCTAATAAGCGTGAAACAGCTGTCTGCGTACTGGTGGATTGACGGAGGTATAGAGCAACCCTCGTAGTAGGTGTTTATGCCATCCGGGCCAGGAGCTGCGAAATTCTTTGCGCCTCGTAAGGCGTCAAGAATTTCTTCCGTGTTTATCGGGTGACGCAGTACATTCAAGTTAGGAGTCCTCCTACAAACGGTCTCGAACTGCGCCAAGGCCGGAGTGACTGCTGAGAGAGGTTTGGGTTGTTCGTAAATGTCCCTCCAAAAGGCCTCCACGCGATCAGCAGTTGTCGGCTGCTCTATGGCTGGAGGCGGCTGTTGGAAAAGGCGAGAAGGTCTTTCGTAGAACATTCTGTTCTGCTCCAGACCTCTCGCCCGTGCAGCCCGGGCTCCGACACACCGAGCTGCTGTTCCATTACCCAATGACTACTCCTCACACCGTGAGGTGAGCAATCACTGGGTCCGCGAATCGTGCGCCCTAAGTAGACGAAGGCACCCAAGGATGACTGCCTTCTGCATTCTGGCGGCTAAGATGTGCGCCGTCGCACGGCACACCGGTATTTTGCGCAGTGCAGAGAGCAGCGTATTCCTCATTCCACCTAGGGATCCAATGACCATAACCAGCAGACTTACAGTGTAGTCTGGCCAGAGCTTGCGAAGTTGTCCAAGCAACTACTGATATTTGGTCCGCTTTTCCTCCTCCTTAGAGACGATGTTCACCTCCCTTATAATAATATAATAATAATAATTATTATTATATTGTTTTTCAAGGGTTTGCATCATAGTTTTGTCAGGTTTTGCTGAATGCAGTATCAAATAAGTTGAGAATCTGGATATTATTGGAGTCTGTTGAAAGTATTATTTAAGAGATAGGGAAAATGATATACCACTTTGTTGCAATGGGTGCTTTCTATGGAGACATATTCGTTGTGCAGGACTGTCCAGGTGACCTAAATCGAAGGTGTGGTTTTCCAGAGAATAAATACTATCCTCAGCATATTTTATTTCCCGGTGTATAGGTAGATTTCAACAGCCTGAGGCTAGACACCAAATTTTAGATTTTATCGACATGACAATAGCAGAATCTTTAACGGGAAAAGCCAACATACTAATAAGCTGTTGGAAAGATTAGCTGCATTCCAATGGGCCTTTCGACGGTAGTTTGAGTACACAGAACACAAAGCCGCCAAATGCGCCACTCAATGACGTCACATCATCGGTCATCGACATTTCATTAGGCTACCGTTAAACAGCAGTTTAACTGCAGCATTATAAAAAAGCCCAAAACTGAAAACATTGTTTGAATTAGACAAACACCTACAACATTTCAGTGCTGGCGAATATACTGCCTGAGTTAATATTGTACGGATTACCGTAACACATGGCCTTCAATTGGAGGGTAACTAAGTTGTGTCTTTCTAATACTCTAATATAAAAAAATGGAGGTAACAAGCAATTGCCCCTATCATACATATATAAATTATTTTTGAGAAATCTTTACCCCTCTCTTGAGAAACGGTATCGTTAGCTTCCCCTCTTTCAATATATGCATATACTGCCAGTATAACCTAAGCCAAAAGGCCGGAGGTTGGTCCGCCTTTCTTTTATCATGGAGGGAACAACGATCCTCGTATACATATATATATATATATATATATATCCTAGATCCTCTGTCCCGCGAATATACCTCCCGCGACACCTGGGAGGGCGTGGACTATTGAGTTTGGAGCATCTGCACAACAGAGTAGTACTGGCCACTGCCTGCTATGTTACGACGAGCACCGATCCCCTGATCCGCTTTGTGCGAGAGCACGAGATTGCGGGTAAAGGAGCCTTCCTTTTTAAAGCAGCAACACGGGCAGCCGAAGAACTTAGTCCTCACGCTCGACTTCACGCGGAGGAGTCAGCAGTCCGTTACGGAACTTGCTCCCGCACAATTAAAAACCCGGATTAAAACTGCTGAAGTCCAATTGCTTTTAAGACTTCACAAAGATAAACCAATGCACGGAATCTTCTACAAACATCTAGAAGAGCATGGTTTATCTGAGCAGTTGACCTTCTCCTTCCTAAGGTCTAATGGGTTGAAGTCGGAGACTGAGAGCTCTATAATGGCTTGCCAAGACGGTGTCTTCAACACCTTAGTATACCGTAGCCGGATTATGGGTATGGATGTGCCCGATATCCGCTGTAGAGCCTGCCTGCAGGCGCCAGAGACCCTTACGCACCTCTTGTCGGCGTGTAAGGTGTACGCTGGCACAGCCTACGTCTATCGGCACAACGCGGCTCTACGAGTGCTATACTACCATTTAAGGCACTCATACGGTATAGATGAGACACCGGTGCTGCCATACGCTCCAGGGGACATTGAGTCCGTTGTGGAGAACGAGAGGTGCCGAATTTACTGGAACTACTCATTCTCCACGCTCGAGCTTATACATGCAAATAAGCCCGACATAGTCCTCCTCGACTACCAACAAAAGACGATGTTCGTTATCGAGTTCTCGGCACCCGCCGAGGGGAACATCGTCTCTAAGGAGGAGGAAAAGCGGACCAAGTATCAGGAGCTCCTCGGACAACTTCGCAGGCTCTGGCCGGACTACACTGTGAGTCTGCTAGTAATGGTCATTGGATCCCTAGGTGGTATGAGGGATACGCTGCTCTCTGCACTGCGCAAAATGCCGGTGTGCCGTGCGGCGGCGCACATCTTAGCCGCCAGAATGCAGAAGGCAGTCATCCATGGGTCCCTTCGTCTGCTTAGGACGCACGATACGCGGACCCAGTGATTGCTCACCTCACGGTGTGAGGAGTAGTCGCTGGGGAATGGAACAGCAGCCCGGTGTGTCGGAGCCCGGGTTGCACCTTTTTTGTTTTTGTTTTGTCTATATATATATATATATATATATATATATATATATATATATATATATATATATATATATAACCCGTCTGGGTCTGGGTTTAGAATGTTCCCAGGGTTTAATCTGCCTGTCGTAAGAGGCGACTAAAAGATTGGTAGTCCTTGCCTTAAAAGGGCCTATGGTGGTCACCGGCTGTGAAAGCAGGCGTATGAACCACCATAGTGAGGAAGCGGCTGCACCTATGTTAAGGACGGCTTCCCGACAGCGTCTGACCCCAGGTTAGGGGCGGCTGATAGCAAACCTGGCAGTAGGTATAAAATGCGCCCCCAGGAAGCCGACCAACATCAAACGGCTATTCGGTGCGTGGCGACACTGTGGGGATAACCCAAGCCAGGGATGAAAGCCGGCCGGCAACCTGTACAGGTCATCCCTAGGAGGCAATGTGGTCGGCTGCCTCCGAAATGTCGGCTGGGGGCCCTAAGGCTAACCACCGGACGGGCCCTACCTTCTGGTTCGACCGCCCCAGAAGAGGAGCACCCACACCAGGCCGGTATCGGAAGCCGGCTCTGGGCAAGGTGGCGGTGCCTCGGATCGCCCTGACGACGACACACGCAACGACATGGACCGTTTTAGGTGGACGACGGAACTGAAGGATGACCTGCTGAGCTGCTACGAGAGCAGTAGCCCGCGCCGTAGGGGATACATGTCCCGCATGCATGGGAGGTGGTGTGAAATGCATCCAGAGCATAGCACAATTACCTCCCAGAGCTTGCGGAACCAGGTATTTTACCTTCGGGGGCAGGGATACGTTCGTGCTCCAGCTCAGCCTGCCCCTCCGGCGACTGAAAGGCCTGTTAACCAGGCTGAAAGGTCGCCGATGAGGCCCGCTGAGAGGGAAATCGACGAAGCCGTCTCACCTGGAGATTTCAGTGACCGAAGGGCCTTGCATAACAACAAGAGGTCCTTCAAGCTGGCAGATTTAAAGAGAGAGGATGAGGCGTTGAGTGAACGTCTATCGGAGGTCTCTGACATTTGGAGCATCAATTGCGAAATTTACGCTGCGGGTCTGAGGCTGGCTGGACAGGGGAGAGTGAGAGACTCTCCTGTCGAGAGAGCACAGAAGCGGGTGCGCCAGATGGAAGCGAAAATCCAGTTGGCTCGCCAAGAAGCATCCCGTATCCAGTGTGTGATGGAATATAGAGCGGCCGGTAGGCCTTTTACGCGCCGCGTGCGCCAGATAGCCCGAGAGCTAAGGCGCGACCATCACACGCTCAGTCAAGCGGTACTGGTTGTTGTCAAGCAGCATTGTCTTGACAGGATACGGACGCTAATCGCTGCTAAACGATCACTGGTGACGCGGGCGAGAGGTTTGGAGGAAAACAGATTGTTTTCCGAAAGGCCTGCTCGTCTCTTCCAACAGCGACCACCAGTCATAGAGCAGCCGCCAACTGCTGATCGCGTGGAGACTTTCTGGAGGGGCATTTACGAACACCCCAAACCTCTCCAAGCAGACACTCCGGCCTTGGCGCAGTTCGAGTCCGTTTGTAGGAGGACTCCAAACCTGAATGTACTGCGTCACCCGATAAACACGGAAGAAATTCTTGGTGCCTTACGAGGCGCAAAGAATTTCGCAGCTCCTGGCCCGGATGGCATAAACACCTACTGGTTGAAAAAGTTTCCCAGTTGCCACCGGCATTTAGCTAGAGTTTTTAACTCGTGGCTAAATCAGGAGCAGCCAATTCCGGCTTGGTTTGTCGAGGGTCGAACCGTGCTTCTCCCGAAGACCGGAGATTTGTCTGATCCTAAAAACTACAGGCCAATAACATGTCTGAACGCATGTTACAAGCTCTTCACCAGAATCTTGTACATGCGTATCCTTCAAGCTGTAAATCCCGTATTTCTCAGCGTATATGAACAAAGAGGGTCTAAGAAAGGAGTAGCTGGCTGCAGGGATAACCTGTTGATTGACCGCTGTGTCACACAGGACTCCGTGCATTACCTGCGAAACCTTTCTATGGCCTGGATCGACTATCGGAAGGCATTCGACACTACGTCTCATGAACTGATTGTGCGGCTGTTGGAATGTCTTTCGGTAGATGATCAAATAGTGGGATGCATCAAACAACTGATGCCGCTCTGGAAGACTCGGTTCACTATAACATCGGGTGAAACCAGGGTTCGAACAGAGTTGGTATCATTTAAAAGAGGGGTCTTCCAAGGAGACTCCTTGAGTCCCTTGCTCTTTTGCATCTCGCTACTGCCTTTGTCCATAGCGCTGAAAAATACTAAGGGATACAGCTGTGGCAAGCCCAATTACCGGAGGCACAAGGTCACCCACTTATTTTACATGGATGACCTGAAACTCTATGCCTCCGGACAACGCGATTTAGAGCAGTCGCTGAGGGTAGTGCAGGATTACAGTCAAGCTATTGGTATGGAGTTCGGGATAGACAAATGTGCCATGGTTCATCTCAAAAGAGGACGTTGCGGAGATAGTGAAGATGAGGAGCAGCTCGTTGATGGGAGCATCTTGCGACAACTGCATGCCGGAGATACCTATACCTACCTTGGAGTGGCGCAGCGTCACATCCAAGAGGCAGAATTGGTCAAAGAGTGTCTCCGCCGCAAGTATTTGCACCGACTCCGGCAGATCTGGTCGTCAGAACTGTCCGGCAAAAACAAAGTCGCTGCCACAAACATGCTTGCGGTCCCATTGTTGCTATACAGCTTTGGTGCTGTCCACTGGAACGTGGAAGAGCTGCGACAAATCGACATAAAGACCCGCAAAAGGATGAATATGGAGGGAAGTCTACATCCTAGATCCTCTGTCCCGCGAATATACCTCCCGCGACACCTGGGAGGGCGTGGACTATTGAGTTTGGAGCATCTGCACAACAGAGTAGTACTGGCCACTGCCTGCTATGTTACGACGAGCACCGATCCCCTGATCCGCTTTGTGCGAGAGCACGAGATTGCGGGTAAAGGAGCCTTCCTTTTTAAAGCAGCAACACGGGCAGCCGAAGAACTTAGTCTCACGCTCGACTTCACGCGGAGGTGTCAGCAGTCCGTTACGGAACTTGCTCCCGCACAATTAAAAACCCGGATTAAAACTGCTGAAGTCCAATTGCTTTTAAGACTTCACAAAGATAAACCAATGCACGGAATCTTCTACAAACATCTAGAAGAGCATGGTTTATCTGAGCAGTTGACCTTCTCCTTCCTAAGGTCTAATGGGTTGAAGTCGGAGACTGAGAGCTCTATAATGGCTTGCCAAGACGGTGTCTTCAACACCTTAGTATACCGTAGCCGGATTATGGGTATGGATGTGCCCGATATCCGCTGTAGAGCCTGCCTGCAGGCGCCAGAGACCCTTACGCACCTCTTGTCGGCGTGTAAGGTGTACGCTGGCACAGCCTACGTCTATCGGCACAACGCGGCTCTACGAGTGCTATACTACCATTTAAGGCACTCATACGGTATAGATGAGACACCGGTGCTGCCATACGCTCCAGGGGACATTGAGTCCGTTGTGGAGAACGAGAGGTGCCGAATTTACTGGAACTACTCATTCTCCACGCTCGAGCTTATACATGCAAATAAGCCCGACATAGTCCTCCTCGACTACCAACAAAAGACGATGTTCGTTATCGAGTTCTCGGCACCCGCCGAGGGGAACATCGTCTCTAAGGAGGAGGAAAAGCGGACCAAGTATCAGGAGCTCCTCGGACAACTTCGCAGGCTCTGGCCGGACTACACTGTGAGTCTGCTAGTAATGGTCATTGGATCCCTAGGTGGTATGAGGGATACGCTGCTCTCTGCACTGCGCAAAATGCCGGTGTGCCGTGCGGCGGCGCACATCTTAGCCGCCAGAATGCAGAAGGCAGTCATCCATGGGTCCCTTCGTCTGCTTAGGACGCACGATACGCGGACCCAGTGATTGCTCACCTCACGGTGTGAGGAGTAGTCGCTGGGGAATGGAACAGCAGCCCGGTGTGTCGGAGCCCGGGTTGCACCTTTTTTGTTTTTGTTTTGTTTTGTTTATATATATATATATATATGGAGAACGAGAGGTGCCGAATTTACTGGAACTACTCATTCTCCACGCTCGAGCTTATACATGCAAATAAGCCCGACATAGTCCTCCTCGACTACCAACAAAAGACGATGTTCGTTATCGAGTTCTCGGCACCCGCCGAGGGGAACATCGTCTCTAAGGAGGAGGAAAAGCGGACCAAGTATCAGGAGCTCCTCGGACAACTTCGCAGGCTCTGGCCGGACTACACTGTGAGTCTGCTAGTAATGGTCATTGGATCCCTAGGTGGTATGAGGGATACGCTGCTCTCTGCACTGCGCAAAATGCCGGTGTGCCGTGCGGCGGCGCACATCTTAGCCGCCAGAATGCAGAAGGCAGTCATCCATGGGTCCCTTCGTCTGCTTAGGACGCACGATACGCGGACCCAGTGATTGCTCACCTCACGGTGTGAGGAGTAGTCGCTGGGGAATGGAACAGCAGCCCGGTGTGTCGGAGCCCGGGTTGCACCTTTTTTGTTTTTGTTTTGTCTATATATATATATATATATATATATATATATTATAAGGCCACGGGTAGCGTGGTAGTTCAGTTCAGTTGAGTTGAGTTGTACCATTGATTAACACATTTATACGGGAAGATGGACAACCCCATTGAAACAAGGCACGGCACGGCTTTTGTTTCTCCTGGACGGCGGCCATCTATATGAGCACAAATGTACCTCTACCAATACAAATTTGAAAGTATAAGAACCATCAACTTTTAAGTCTACAAAGTACCCTACTTGCTACTATTTAATCCACCATCTATAAACGCTACTTGCTAAAATTTACTCCAGGTGTCGCTATCGTTGGTGATCATTTCGTGTCACGTGGTTTTGACAGATCGGCTGTTATGTTTAGCCTGAGGGGCAAACAAGCTTTTGTTTATTTGTTTATTACCTGTTTTGCATACGATTTCGTTGCACGTTGTACTTGTAAAGTGATTTTTGAGCTATTTTCTTTTAATTTCTGGTGATAATGTCTCGTAGTGAGTATTATTCATCGCTTAGTGGCGACATCAAACTTCGTTATGATGAAAAAATGAAATTAACGATGGTGTTGATCCCTATGCTCTGAGGATTGATGAACTTTCGGAAGATGTTAGCTTTTTACCAGCAGTGAACATCGTGGATCTGATGAATTACTAGGTGCTAACGCATAGTTTTTATACTGGATAGCAGATGAAGGCATACAAATCTTTGCAGGCTTTCAAATATTATGAAGCAGGGTATGTCCAACAAACGATGGCAAAAATGATGAACACAGACTGCTATGTTGTCATGGGCAAGGTAAGCTAGTTTGCATATTTAACTATTTCTTTCACGTGTACTGCTGTAAAATTCACTGTAGATTATAGTGTATGTGAGATGATTAGCATGTTGATGATTTTTTTATATACCTACCTGCTGAAATACGTGTTCACAAGACTTGGTTTCATCATCACTATGTTGAGGAGAGTTGAAAGCTATCATGTACAGAATATTGCTTAAAATATTTTAATCTATCAAAAAAAAATAGTTTTAGAGATTAGAAAGAGCCATCCATCCTGTTTTTGCCCATAAAAGCAAACTATACCTACTAAAACAGCCCTTATTTTGTTACAGGTTATGCACTCATAAAGAAGAAATGATAAACCACTACAGATATGGATTATCGTACTGTCAAATGGTGCTATATCATGTGCTCATTGCACTTGTATGGCAGGATTAAGTGAAGTTTGCAGCCACGTAGCAGCAGTTCTTTTCTTCCTTAAAGCACGTCCTAAAAGTGTCGGCCAACAAGAAAGCTATATATACATATTCTAAAAAAAAGTTGGCATACACAGAGTTGAAGTATTATATTTATTATACATAACAAAATGACAAGAATTTCTGAGACATTAAAAACATTGTTATAGTATATAGCTACTTCTAATATAATTAGGGATGCTATTGTATGATTTAGCTACATTATATGAGAATCATCTATCAAAAACTGCATTTTTTGTTTAGGCATTGTTAGTTTCACAGAATTCCTAGTAATTGTGAGGATATAATTTACATATATCTAGTATAAACTTATGTGAACAATATAAATGCATTTGAATATGATGTACAGTTGTGTAAAAAATATTGAGACTAATCAAGTGGAATTTGAGATGCACATAAATTTATTAAAGCACTGCATACAACTAAAACTTTGTCAAGAGCACATTTATCGTCAGTAAACACAGACAACATGCTAATAGGTATCGGACCTTAAAGTATTTTGTATTTCTTCTTAAGAAGACCAATGACCCGTTCTACATGAATTCTAACTCTAGCAATACTACGAGTGCTTTCTATCTCTACTGGGTGAAGTTGCGTCTTACCTTTTGTAAATGTTGGAATATGTAAGTGACCTCCTAGAACTTCAACTGAGTCTCTAATTAAAAAACCTCTATCTGCTAATATTATGTCACCAGGTATAATTTAATTTAAAAAGCCACAATTTTCTGTTAGATGCTTGTCACTTGTCCTTCCACCATAACCATCGGAAATGTAATTTATGGTACCTTGTGGTGTGATTCCAATAAAAAATTTCACAGTTTGATGATGTTTGTAGTTAGACCAGCAACGAGCCATATTAACTAAACCAGATGGTTTTTCTGTGAAAATTTCAACAATCTATTGTCACTGCTAGACGATTACCAAAATTTTCTTTGAAGCATGCAGGCATATTTTTAAATTTTTGATACAATATATCAATGCATTTGTAAAAAATATCTGAAGCTGTTGCTGGTGAAACACAAAATCTATAAGATAGATATTTGAATGGCAGATTAAGACGCAATCTCATCAGTGTCAATAGAAATTGTTTGAAAGGACATAACAAACTTTCTGCAGATAAATCAGGCCTTACAATATCGAATAATCGAAACAACATAAATGATTTTGGAAATCCAGTAAAATACAAAGCTTTTGAATCATTTTCTTTGAATGATTCCTCAGAGATGTCCACAACATTCAATCTTTTTTGTAGGTTATCTATTTTTTCTGTACAAAAATTAAGGTCTGAGGGTAATTTGTTCATATAACCCATGTTGAAATCAGTTTGCACTTCAACATTAATTTTGTGAGTGAGTGAGACATGCTCAAAATAAATGGGTGAAAGCAAGGTGACATAATTGTGGTGTCACATGAAGGACACAGGCTTTTAATGACACTTCAATGAAATAACTGGCAGACAGCTTTTAAGGCAAATGATGAACTCAGCATGTCAGTCCCGACATGTATTATCTGTGGTTGTTAAAAATGAAACAAAAATTGTAGAGAAAGATTCAACTGTTTATCATTTAGAATAATAAAATTTTTGAAATGTATCCTGTTTCATTACCTCATCGATACGTTTACGGTTAATTATATTAATAACGTTTAAAATTATGAAGTAATGTGATTATTAAGAACATCATTTAAAATTTGTTAGCAACATCAGACATGAAATTTGTTTTGAATAAACATAACTAAAATATGTGCACAGACAATTACTCTTATGTAAATTATATAGGGATTTTGAGATCACTGAATGGTGTTTCACTCATTGCCCTTCGATACACTGAATTATATACTGTTCGGAACAAGCCTTAATACATCGAAGAAATATGTATACAATAAATACATAGGAAAATATAACTAATAGTTTTTTATTCAATAATCCTTTAGCTTCTGGTGTGTGCAACTTAACAAGCATCCAATGAGTGTTTTTTAGATAGTCACCCTGTTTGATAAGATACAAATTAATCACACTATGTTAAGCAAAGTGCCATTTGAAATACATATTTTCACCTCTCTGTAGCTAGACACCATTTCATGTTACATATTTGGAAAAAAGTATGAATGTGGGTATAAGCTAATGATATGAAATATTTTCATTTTGATTATGTGAGAAGCATACCCTATAATAATAAATAATTCATTTTAACTCCACCATTTATTAAAAAATATATGGATAGATAACATGAGCATTTATTGGTGCTGTTAGTATACACAGTATGTGGAATAAAGTCAGCACACTCTTCGCCTCCTGGTATCGGTCTGCCTCTTCTGTCTCGAATGCTTGGGAAGCTGGAGAATTTTTTCCACACCTATAATGACAAAAAGGAAGCATTTTGAAATAGTGCGCAAATTATTCGAATGGAGAAGTGAATAGTCATAATGTACCTATTTTTTTGGTGCATATTTACATAATTAATATTCTTAATCCAGAAACTCAACTTTTAGGTTATGTCAAAAGATGAATGTATTAAATGATCCATTTTTTGAACTTGCCTATATGTACATAGGTATACAACTAGCAATTATTACCTACGGATGGATGTTTTTGCTACTTTAACATAATCCACCAAAGGTTGGCCACTACAACTTCATATACTTCACAGATAAAATTTCAAGTAAGAAATGCATTATTTTGGAGTATCAAGTGACAAAAATGCAGTATGACTATAACAACTATCGCTCTAGTGAATGTGATAACCCATGGGATAACTGTAATTGTTTGCTGTTTTCAATATGCATTCAAGTTTTCATCATGCATTATCTCATGAATTACATCATTTTAATTGACCGATGTGCTTACCTGACAAAAAAGGTTCCTTAAAAAACACATCACAACAACAACTATGGTGAAAATGTCCAAGAAATTGTGAAAAACAAATAAAATACGGACAACAAGGTCAACAACCGCTGTCAGCTGATCGCTGATATTCCGAAGTTCCGAACACAAAACATATTTCGAATGTTAGGTCCACCGACCAACCGTATTTTTTATTGTCGGTGGTTAGGTCACTAGCACTTCAAGGTCGTATTTTTATAGCTGGATGCTCCATTGCTCCATCTATTGGGCATATTTATAAAGGATTCAGGAATTTTTGAAGCTTCTTAAATCGGACCAGAGGGCGCCAGGTGACGATGACGGTGTTTTCTATGAGAGTGAGTGAGATAGACTAGAGTGAGTGAGATAGACTGCGAGCGCGCGATTTTACTTTGTGGTTGTCCATCTTCCCCTAAATACTTTAATCAATGGTTGTACCTAAGATAAGGTTAAGAGATATTGTATCGAGTTGTGAAGTAAAACGGTGAAAGTTACGTCGAGTTTGATTCCCTGGGTGAAGAAAAAGAGGCCGTCGTGACAATATGTTTCTACTAGTAATATTAAAATCATATGAGCATTACATATTTGATTATGTACTTTCTGTATCTTAATTATGTAACTATACATATATAATGATAACTTGGTATTTATATGTACCTCTTCGGCACGTTTAATGCGATGTTACGGAATTTAAAATGGTATTACTAAAATATTTCCGAACGTCTTTCTACAGAATTAATGATAAACATATTCCATGTCTAATACTGGAAACATTAGTACAATATTTTTAACGTAATAAAATTATATTGTACATATATCATGGCAAAAAAATCCAACGTTTGGTACTGGAATTTTGCATTTAAATTTTTTACTGTGCAGGTTTTGGGTACTTATCGGACTACTCTTGTAGGTGTAGCTACAGCATACTTTTTCAGAACTTTTCGCCTGCTTTCTCACTGGCCTAGGAAGTGTTCTAAGAGAAAGGTTTACCTTTGTTAGATAAAACGAACTTTATCCTATTTTTGTTCATCTCTTTTGGTTTTATGGCAACGAAACCTCACAGGAAGTTGTAGAAGTTCGAGAGTGGTCAAATTCGCTTCGCACTGAAAAACGTGTTTTCTGGCAACTCTCCATGAAAAAAAGAAGTTGCTGGCAGGCGATCGAATGAGAATGTTGCTCCAGGAAATGCAGACGACGTCGAGGACTTATCAAACTTTTCATAAACTTTGAAGAACCTATTCTTAGTAGTATATTTAGTATATTTAGTATACCCGTCACAGTATTGTTGAGCTCTAAATCCGACTCAAAATATATTCGACCTCTCAATTTATTTTCCTTTTCAGTGGCATGCCAATTGGTTGTACCACCCTGCTATAAAACACACCACGATACACGACACACGACAACCTGCGGTGCGACATACTTGAGATGCCACCTGAGAGAATGGCTATCGTCGAGGAGACCGAGATCCCATATAAGGTCAACCTAAGCGACAGATTGGAATGGGCTCTAGAAGAACCTCGATATATGTCGAATAGTATCACCTGGTACATTTATGGCTCTAAATATTCATCAGGTACAGGAGGAGGCATTTACGGTGGTAGGCCTGGGCGGAAGGTGTTCGTAAAGTATTCGCCTAGGTAAACTGGGTACCGCTTTCCAGGCAGAAATAGCCGCAATTTTGGAATGCAGCAGAATATGCATATGTTACGCCGAATCTGCGTAATTACCGATTTCATGTATTCACCAATTTTTTGCCGAATTCATGAAATAGGCAGCAGTCTTGCACATTTCAAGTAATGGGCAATTCTGTAATTTTATTTTGCCTATTTCAAGGAATAAGCAGAAGTTTTAGCAGAAGTTCAGCTTTTAGCATTAGCAAGCGGTTAAAACCAGTATACCGAGTTACGAACATGTTCTGTAAAGAACTTTTTGTTCCTTCCAGAAGATCGAGTCGTAAACAACTATTTAATAAAAGATAAAAGCCTATAGTTTTCAGAATTTTATAGAAAAATAAATATTTTGTCTATAAATATAATAGGCATTACACTTTTATATAAAAAAAATAATGATTATTACAGCTTCTTCCAGCATGAGAAGCTGAATTTCATAAATGGTTAGTTTTTACACGTTTGCACCTTTTTAAATTGCACATTCTTGAACAATTAAAGTATTTATATCCTTGTCCAAAACCAACTGAGCCTTTAAGAACAAGCGTTCGAGTATTTGTTTCATAATCAGGCACGTCGTTTAATTTCAATTTTCCGAATTTTGTTGACTGCAGAGAATTTCTTTCTAATCAGGTATCTACAATTCCATGTTTTGTACCGGCTTTGAATTTTCTTTCTTTCTCTGCCAAAACTATTCCAAATTTATTATAAGAAATACTGTGCATTCCTGATAGCCAGACAGCTACTAAGTAAATGTCTAAGAAGTAAACAAAAACATAACCTATAATATGAAAAGAACACGGTTAAATTTATGTTGTTGTACTGGTTGCCTATTTCATGTATTCGGCAAAAGATTGTGTGCCTATTTCGCGTATTGGGTTATTATTTTGCCTATTACATGAAATGAGCAACGCTGCTGCCTAATTCACGTATTCGGCAAAAAATTGCCGTATTCAAAAAAAAATTGCCGAATACGTGAAATCGGCAATTACGCCAATTCAGCGTAACACACAGATAAAGGATATAGCAAAAAGCCTATCTATGTAAACACAGACAGCTGGGCGGCTCCGATGGGCTTAGCAATTAACCACTATACTTCAAAAATAATGTGGGACTGCCGAAATACCCTAAATACACTGGCGAAGACCAACAAGGTAACATTATCTTGGGTGTCCAGTCACATAGGAGTGGGTGATAATGAGAGGGCCGACAGGTGTGCCAAGGAAGACGCAGAACTCCCTCTCATTGGGCCCGAACCAGCATGTGGTATATGATGCAACAAGGTACGGCCAGCTGTCACCAGTTGGATGCCAAATGAGTACCAGAAGCGTTGGGACAGAGTGATGGGGAATGTTCAGTCTAAAGAGGATGCAGAGAGAAGCCGCGTGTTCTAATACCGCAGACGCTTTCAGATTGAGCAGGAAGGAACTACGAAGGGTGGTTGGATTTATAACTGGCCATTGAACGTTCGGTGCACAACTACTTAGCTAGTGATTGAAGAGGGCAAACCCAGGGAAATCAAGAGAGCATAATCCAATGGATCTCAAGGTTTGCAAAGAGCTTAGGATGGGACTACGTTTGACCTCTTTGACTGGGGGTGCACAATAAGCCTCAAGGCTGGGCGGCAACTATTGAGGCAACTGAACCCCAACCCCCTCACTGCCAAAAAATGGCTCTTTCAGAGCGTATAGACACCGAATTAGCAGAGCAGTTGATGATATGTGTCACCCCTGCCACACGTGACTGACATAGCAGAGCAGACTCCGTTTGTCTGCAGCAGATGGTCCCATTGCAAGCAGGAAGCGAGAGTAACGCTGCCTGAGGATCTCACCTCTGAAAATATGGTGCCACTGATGTTATCAAGCGAGGTACAATGGAAGGTCGTACATAATATGATACAAAGCATTTTGAAAGCGAAAGAGTCGGAAGAACGCAGACACATGGCATACGAAGTACCTTATCTTGCGGTGCTAGTAGTATCATTAGCGACGATGCCCGGTGCAGGTGGACATAGAGGAGGTAAGGAGAGAGGGAACAGATTTTAACTTGTCGGGCCCTGGTGGCATGTAGGATAAACGCAACTGCGTCCGTTGGACATGACATCAGAGGACTCATGTTGGCACCACCTCGGACAGGGCAGATTCTCTCTCACACTTCCGGATGTACGTGTGCTTCTGCCTGGCGATCATGTCGATTTTTTAAACCCTGTATAATGAAAAAGTACTTCACTTTCGTGCACAGTTGTATAGAATAAGCATCTAATATAGCTATTATAGAGTATAAGGCTGGAAACCTGGTGCAACTGTAGTGGTATTATTACTCTAGAAATTAAAATAACAGCTGTTACTTTCAAACCTTTGCCTCTTATAATTCACAGCGAAACTCCATACTTCGTTAGAGTCGAAAGGTTTATTTTAATTACTGCGGTAAAATTTAATTGAAGGGTTTACTTGACAGTAGGCTAGAAACTGCATATTTAATTATATTTTTATATAGGTGTATATTTAGCTCTAGGTGATAGGGATTTGAAGGTGACGTGGTTACATGTGACGAGCTTTAGTTGAAGTCTCAAAGTATGCAATGGAAGCATGAAGGCTGCCCAAGACCGCAGAAGGCCAAAACTTAAAATCTCTCGTAAAGTGATGCACCTATTTTTAACATGCTTTTATCCTAACGCGCTTTTATTAGCTTCACCAGTATGTGGGTTTGTAGGAGTTTGTGAGCTTGTAAACATCATGTGAATTAAAAGCAAGTTGGCTGACTCGTGTTATTCATTTCTATTCACAAAAATTCGTTACATCTAACGAAAAATCCACTAAGTTGGCATAGCTGCCTACCTCAGGTAAATACGAGTATGCTTTCCCATTCTCCTAGAAAGACAGTTGTTGAATTTTGTCATATGCGTCATAGTAACTGCAACAATGCGCCACCTGTTATTTTAAACTGTAGCGTGTCATGTGTCGAACTCGCTTCGTGCATAGCCACCTATAACTGACGGTACTGCACTTTGGCGTCACTTTTCGCCTGAGTTGGGATTTTCGTTAACAATTCACATTCCCAATGTCTTGTAAATGACATAACGTGGCTCTGGTTCTCGATACTAGGGCAATGGGAATAGAATTACGAGTACGAAAATGAACAATTTTGAGGATGTGTAGCTTAAGCTCAATTCAATATACACAAAGAATAGGTAAAATAAAATTGGCAGCTATATGGTTCACAGTTAGGTATTGTATTAAATGGCCGAATCAGTTTATCAGTTAGAGGTGAACCTCCTACCGGACGACCACAAACTGCGCGACCTGCCTCAAAAATTACAGAAATAATTAACGCCTTGGTACAAAATGATCGACGGATTGACATGTAAGGCAGTCACGGTCAACTGTTTTATTAGGTAACGGTCATCTCACAGTGAAAACCCAGTCCCTCGACGATCGCCGATGTTAAGCACCGTTGGGCGCGGTTAGTACTTGTATGTACTGGGTTTGGGATTGATAAGTTGTTGTTTTACATAAGGTCTGGCAAGCAGCGCTACAATCAGGATAACGTCTGTCGGGACTGTTAGATTAAAACTGCAAAATTAATGACATACAGTTAAAAAAATTATTGATGAAATTAACTAAAAAATGAAAAATAAAGATTTTATAAAAAATGAAAAAAACGCCTTTAAAGAACTTAGAACTAAAAAGTAAAAATAATTTTTAAAATAACCTTAATACAACAATGAACGTAAAATACTAGTACGCTTATGAAAAAAAACGTCGGGCGCACGATTTATGAATAGTATGGCACAAAACGCCCACGCTTTATTCACAATCATACTAGTAGTTTTTTTTCGTTTCTGTTGTTTTAAGCTTATTTTAAAAAATATTTTTAAGTTTTTAGTTCTAAGTTCTTCAAAAGCATGCTTTTTTAGTCTTTTTAAATTATATCTAGTTTTTTTTGACGAATTAGAGTTATTTTCGATCACATACCGTAGCTGGGGCGTAGCGTTCTACTACTCTACTACTAGTCTTTCGATGACCATTAAAGCGAAAATTCAAACTACGGCCACCTTATTAAGACTTCGGTTGGACGTTGTAGCTCAGCGCTCCGGCTCACAAGAAACAACAAGGGTGGAACTAATTGGTTCACCCCCCCCCTACGCTTTTCACCTTGCTCCGTGTGACTTCGAATTGTTTCCTGAAGTCAAACAAGAATTAGTGGTCGAAGATTTCAGAGCTCAACAACGCTATGATGGGCATGCATGAATGAAAGAAGGACAGGCTTTCTGGTGACACGTGCCACCGGTGCATAGGCCTACAAGCAGGTCCTTCTGCGCCTCTGCTTGTTCTAGTTCCTAAGTCCAGCCCTCATCGCAAAGGTGATGATGGCCTTGGGTCCTGCAGGTCTTATGCCTTCTGGTTCAAGGGCCCTTGAATCTACACCTTTTCCAGCTGTAGCTTCCAAAACGTCAAGTGATAATTCAAAACGGCCAAGTTAACTTTCCAACTCGTCACTTGTAATTTCAAACTGTCAGGTGTAATTTATACCTGTCAGTTTGAATTTACAATTAACGAGTTGGAAAATTAACTTGACAGTTTTGAATTATCACTTGACGCTTTTGAAACTACAGCTGGAAAGGTGTAGTAGTGTCTGCCTTCATAGGCATCGTGCGTAGACGTCCGATCGCTTACCACCCCCATCACATACAAGTGATGACGTCTGAAGGTGATATGGTCAGATAGGAGGCCTACAAGTAACCTTATCCGGCCTCTGTCCAGTGAGAGAGAGAACCGCCTTACCTTGACCAGAGGTTCCAAAACAAGTCCTCTAGCTTGACGGAGATGCGCAGAGACACATCTGTTTTCGTTCTAATGGTACTTGGTGCCAGCCTCACAGCTAGCTCAGAACCCAGGAAATTATTTCTCTAGAGCCGGAGCCTTCGTCGGTAAGTGAGCCGTCTGCATCAGACTGGCCCTCCGTTCTCGAAAGGCCGCCTGCCGCTTGACCTCCACTCTTCCCATGTAGGATACTTCGTCTTAATTTTGCAGTCGAAGCAACATGCAGGAGGAATTATATCACTGTGATGGGTGTACTGCACAGACTCTGAAAATACGGTTTCTCAGAACTTATGACATGTCGATAAAGCGGTGGGAACAGAATGGACATTTCTTGATTTTTTTTATGGTCAGCCTCCCGCAAATGCTGAAAGCCTATGGCTGCGAGAGGATCGGTATTGGTACACGTTAGATTTGAAACGCTACACGTTGAAGCCGCTGGGAAACAAATTCGCCGGCAGCTCAGTCCACAGCGTCGAACTTCTTCAAAAGAAGGAATACTGGAGGAGACTGGTTCCGTGATAGAATCTGTAAAACAGAGGCAGGTCAGCCACGCTTCTTCGATGTTCCAGGCTGTGGAGGTCCTTTGTGGGATCAGGCGTATCGATGAGCCTAACTGATGCTCTCTTCTGGATAGTGTCCAGAAGCTTTAGAGAGTGCTTCGGAGAGCTCCTCACGCTCTGGGTATACAGCTTCCTACACCGGAATCAAAACTCCAAGCTTCTGGGATACCGTCTTAGCAATACTGACGACGGCAACGTGGTCATGCCAGGTCATATCATTCTTGATGTTGATCCCCAAAACCTTGACGGAAGATGACTCGACTATCGGGTGACCATCCATTTCCACAGTTTGTTGGTAAGCCAGCGTGAGAGAGACGTCTTTGTCAGTGTTGTTGCCTGAGTTTTCTGTATGTTGAACTGTACTTTATTTGCTAATACTCGACAATTGTGTTGAAGATTTTTAAACCAATATTCATAGTTATACTCCAGCATCAGTATAGCTATTTTCTGATACAGCCTGGTACATCTCAGGATTCTGCAGCTTTGTTATTTTTAGTTCTTAAGCCGCTTCTACTGACTAAAACTAACGGCGTTTCAAATTAGCACTAACGAACGGGAACCGCACTGAACGGAATCTGAAATCCCTCATATACATCTAGTAATTGATTGTGCTGTAAAGCTATTTCTAAATTGGAAGCTTTAAAGGCGCTGAGATTAAATTTAATCACGCAGAAAATCAGGTAAACCGAAATAAGGCTTCCGGGAAGAACGGTCCAAAATTCAGTCGAGACAAGATTGTATTTTTTATTTTTGAAATTCAAAAGTTGTAAATCATACTTAGATCTTCATGTTCAGCTAAAGTAACTAAAATCTTTATTTGACTTTCTATTAAGGTGAAACCTTCTATTGTGGATAATATGAGGGTGCTGTTTACAAATCGGGTCGCAGTTTTGAGCTTCAATCTCACTTGACGAAAATCAAAAATTTCAGATGTTCAGACTTGCCTAAAAAATCGAAAACCTTTATTTCGTTTTCTATTAAGATAAAACCTCGTCTTTGTATAATTTAAAGGTGTTTATTATATATCCGGTCGCAGTTTAGAGTGTCAGTCTCGTTTGATGAAAATAAAAAATTTCAGACCTTCAGATCTGCCTAAAAAATCGAAAATCTTTATTAAGTTTATATTAAAATGAAACCTCGTGTTTTGAGTAACATGAAGGTGCTGATTACAATCTGGTGGCAGTTTTTTGAGTTTCAGTCTCATTTGAGGAAAATAAAAAATTTCAGATCATGAAGGTTTACCAAAAAAATAGAAAATTTGTATCTGGCTTCCTATTAAGATGAAACCTCGTGTTTTAAATAATTTGAGGATGCTCGTTACAAATCTGGTCGCAATTTTGAGTTTCAGTCTCGTTTGACGAAAATCAAAAATTTCAGATCTTGAAGGTATACCAAAAAAAAATAGACAATTTTTATTTGGTTTTCTATTAAGATGATTCCTCGTGCTTCATATAATTTGAGGGAACTCATTACAAATCCGGCTGCAATTTTGAGTTTCAGTCTCGTTTGACGACAATCAAAAATTTTAGGCCTTCAACTTTGCCCAAAAAATCGAAAACCTTCATCTGGCTTTCTATTCATATAAAACCTCATACCTTAGATAATTTGAGGGTGCTGATTATAAATTCGGTCGCATTTTTGTGTTTAAGTCTCGTTTGACAAAAATCAAATATTTCAGATCTTTCAGATCTTCACGTTTGCCTCAAGCAGCGAACATCTTTATTTGGCTTTCTATTGAGATGAAACCTGGTCTTTGTATAATTTAAGGGTGTTTATTACAAATCCGGTCACAGTTTAGAGTTTCAGTCTCATTTGATGAAAATAAAAAATTTCAGATCTTCAAGTTTGCCTAAGGTTACCAAAATATCCGTATTTGGCTTTCTATTAAGATGAAATATCGTGTTTTTGGATAACTTGAAGTGCTGATAACAAATCCGGTCGCGTTTTTGAGCTTCAGTCTCGTTTGACGAAAATCAAATATTTCAGATCTTCGGGTTTGCCTAAAAGACCCAATACCTTTATTTGACTTTCTGTTGCGATGAAACATCGTGTTTTGGATAACTTGAGGGTGGTGATTACCAATCGGGTTGCATTTTTGAGATGCAGTCTCGTTTCGTAAAATAACGAAAATCTTCATTTAGTTTTAGTTTAGCTTTAGTTATTAAGATCCAACCACGTGTTTTGGATGATTTGAGGGTGGTGATTACAAATCCGGTCGCAGCTTTGAGTTTCAGTCGCGTTTGACGAGAACCAAAAATTTCTGATCCTCAGGTCTGCCTGAAAGACTGAAAATCTTTATTTGGTTTTCTATTTGTGATTTGGATAATTTAAGGGTGCTGATTACAAATTCGGTCGCGGTTTTGAGTTTCAGTCTCGTTTGATGAAAATAAAACATTTCAGATCTTCAGGTTTGCCTAAAAGACCGAATATCTTTATTTGATTTTCTATTAAGATGAAACATCGTGTTTTGAATAACATGAGGGTGCTGATTGCAAATCCTGGCAGCTTTGGGCTTCAGTCTCGTTTGACAAAATTAACAAATTTCAGACCTTGAGGTTTACCTACAAAAGCGAAAATATTTACTTGGTTTTCTCTTAAGATGGGATCTCGTGTTTTCGTTAATTTGAGAGTACTTGTTGTAAATCCGGTAGCAGTTTTGGGTTTCGGTCTCGTTTGACGGAAACCAAAAATTTCAGATCTTCAGATTTACCTAAAAAAACGTAAATCTTTATTTACCTTTCTATTAAGATAAAAACTCGTGTTTTTGATAATTTCCATCTCATCACATTACAGATGCGGGCCGCTGGTGGTACCAGAAGGTGGCGCGAGACAGTCGTCGGCGTGCAGGCCAGTTCCCGCGTAGTTCTAGACGACTCCTTCGAAGTTGAGTTGACAGGGCGACCGTAGCTTAACTGGTGAGAGCGCCGGAGTACCAATCTGGAGGTCGTGGGTTCGAGTCCTGCCGGCCGCCGACTTTTTCTGACATTTTCTGGTACGAATTTAAATCCTCGTACATGGTAAGTTAAACGTCAACAGCGAAGTTTTAAGCGACGCTCGCACAATTCGTTTCCGGAGCCTTTAGCGCCGCTTTTTCTATCCGTAGCGTTTAACGTCAAAGCTTTTGTGCAGCTTCCCTTTGAAGCTGTCGTCACGGGCCGTCACGCTTTCGCGATATCACACCTGGATGTTTAGGGAGAAGCTTTAAAAGCTTCCTCTCGACAACTGAAATAATCGAGCAGATTGCTTCGTGCGACAGATACCTCGGCTTGTGTTGTTGTCTCCGCGTTTCTTACACATTTTCAGATTATGTAAGCAAGAATTTCTCCTTGGAATTAAGGGGCTAGGGGGTTTAGTGCGCGAACTTTATAACCCAAGAAAATCTCGTGTTAACGGTTTACGAAGTATGTGTGTCTAAAATAAAATATGGCGAGGTAAGTCTGAAGGTGCTCTGCGATACTACTGGCGGCCCATCGCCGCTAAGACGATTTCGCATCGAGGGGAGCCAAGAGCGACCAACCACTGGCCTACTGACAGTGTGGCGGTACCTTTAAAATTACAGTAATGATTCAAAAAACAAACTGAAGAAGAACACTTGCGCTAGGACAATGCCTTGTTCTGATATCGTGTTTGGTTGTTGAATTACAGACATTTGAAGAATATAGTATTTTGCATTACGAGTTTTTTTGCTCACTAAAACCCTTTCTTGAAAAAGTCGCTCTGGATTGTCCTTCGCTAAGGTCTTTACAATCACCTTCTAAAATTTTATGTATGTACTTTAAAAACAAGCGTGTCAGTACTCGTTACAACGAGTTAGCAATAGATTGAAAAAATGTACTTAAGTTGATTGACTCAGTACTTCCCACATACATAACGGTGATAACATTTTATTATTTTCCCATTGCATGAAGCTATAGTCTGAAATCCCCTTGCAACCAAATCATCGCCCGTCTGCCCTCAAAAAACATCCACCACAAAAACTTAAGTATATAGTTTCTTACATCTCTCTCTGTAGGAAATAGGATGACACAGTTTTTATTCTGCTAGCTTCAACTGGATGAAACGAAACGATCAGGAACCCACAAATTGCCTAGGTATACCTTGCCAGATATCGAGAAATTACACACAAAATGTTTTAAAAGCCCGTGGAAACGTAGTAACTGATATATTTCACATTCGCCTGAACGTGTGGAGGGGTGTCAGCCAATCAGAGGCGACTGGTCTTTAGGCGGCCTTGTTCAGTTCGAACTGACAGACCTGCCTGAACGTGTGGAGGGTCGTCAGTTCATAAGGCGACCGGTCTTCAGGCAGACCGTTCAGTTTGAACTGACAGGCCTGCCGGAACGTGTGTAGCCGACATTAGAGACGATGTTCACCTCGGAAGGTACCAAAAACTCTATAACGAACATCATTTTTTGTTGGTGATCAAAGAGAACTATGTTGGGCTTGTTGCCTGTACAAATTCGAGCGTGGGGAACGAGTAGATAGATAGATAGATAGATAGATAGATAGATAGAACTTTATTGTCCAGTAGACCAATATGGTATAGGACTAGTCATACAAAGATGTAAATGTAAATACAAATAGATGGAATAGAAAAAAAATATATATAACAATACAAAATGCATGCATACTCAGATGCTTGGTGAATCTAAATATTCATTAACAGAATAATATGGGTTATCTAGCAAATAAGATTTCAAGGCTCTCCTAAAAGCATATATACAACGAATTTCTTTCAAATGTAAAGGCATTCTGTTATACAGTCTTATTCCCATGAAGATAGGACTCTTTTCAAAATTAGACATGCTGTGTGAAGGCACAACTAGATTATTGCAGCCTCTTGTATCATACGAGTGATTGTAGTTATTTTGCTGAAACTCCGACAAATTCATTTTAACAAATAATAACACCTGATAAATGTAACTCGAGGGTACTGTTAGTATTTTAAGGGACTTAAACGCATTCCTGCAGGAATCTCTGTATTTGAGCGATGCTATATATCTTATAGCCTTTTTTTGGAGTAGGAATACTTTTTGCAAATGAGAAGATGAACCCCAAACAATCAACCCATAGCTTAACCTAGAGAAAAAATTTGCATAATAGAAAGACAGTAATGTTTCTTGATTGGCTATCTTAGATAATCTGTTTAGTGCATAACAAGCAGAGGAAAGTTTACTTGTTAAGAAGTCGATGTGAGCTCTCCAACTAAGTGCATTATCTATGAAGATGCCAAGGAACTTCACATGCTCTACTTGAGCAATACTCCTATTTTGAATTTTTAGTAAATAACTTTCATTGTATGTCGTAATTCTAGGAGTAAAGTTAACAAAGACTGTTTTTGACTTATTCAAAAACAACTTGTTAGCCGCCAAATAATAATTGCATGTGTTGAGACTCTTAGCTGCATTGCAAAGTAGGCTTGGCATATTATTTTCACAACACAAGAGAGATATGTCATCCGCATACATAATTGTGGTATTATTACTTAATGCCGATACTTCATTAATAAAAAATAAAAATAAGAGAGGCCCCAATACCGAGCCCTGTGGAACTCCTTTGGTAATAGCTATAGTCTCTGACCGCGAACCTTCTATTTCAACTAACTGCAGTCTATTTGTTAAATAGGATTCGATCCACTCATAAATATTACCTCTAAGTCCGTATTTGTACAGCTTCTCAAGCAATATCACATGATCAATTAGGTACATCGAAAGCTTTGCTAAGGTCCATAAAGACACCAATACATTTTTTTCAGTTGTTTAAACAATCATACAATTGATTAACATACGATAATATTGCTGTCGTAGTAGATCTTCCTTTCCGATAACCATGTTGTGAGCTACTGAATATATTTTGCTGATTTGCAAGCTCTACAATTCTATTAAAAACCAATTTTTCCAGTATTTTTGATATCGACGAAAGTAAAGCTATCGGCCTATAGTTTTGCATATCTGTAGTATCACCACCTTTATGAAGAGGAGAGATTTTTGTAACCTTGAAAATTGCAGGAAATGTTCCACTCGTCAATGATAAATTTATTAGATATTGAAGAGGATACAATATGTAAGGGCAGCATTTTTTTATGAAACAAGAGCTCAAATTGTTTATTCCAGATGATGACGTATTTTTTAAGGACATGATTGTGTTATAAATTTCTGCCTCGGTAGTTGGTCTCAAAAACATAGTTGGATAGATCTGTGGTATGTTAATGTCATATGGAACTGAAGGCAACCTCAGATTAAGATTGTCTGCAAGCTGACTGAAATAAAGATTGAAATTATTAGCCACAGTAGTTGAAACATCAATGAATTCACCGTTGACTTGTATCTCATGAACCATATGCTTCTTCTTACTATTACATACATTTTGATTTATGATAGACCAAGCAGCTTTAGATTTATTTACAGAATTATTATAAAAGTAGTCATTGTCAAGTCTTTTAGCAGCTAAAAGAATTTTTTTATAAGTTTTTTTATATTCATTGTAGTACTTCATGTCATTATCGTTTCTACAGTTTGCGTTATGCATATGAAGCCATTTCATCTTTTGAGAGGAAATTCTAATACCTTGTGTTACCCACTTTTTACTATTATTATTTATGGAAGTATTCACTTTTACAAGTGGAAAACATAGATCGTGGTAGTATGTTAGAGTTTCAATAAATTTTTCGAATCCCTCCTCAACTGTTGACGCACTGAAAATGTCCATCCAGTGCTCTTTACTTAAGTAGTGGTATAAAAGACCATAGTTTTCATTACTGTAAAACGTCTATACTGAGTTACAGGCTGACTATTGTGATTTGTAGTATAAGTTAGTATTTAAGTTGTGTGGTCAGAAATACCGAAATCAAGTATGTTGCATTCACAATTTGAAAGAAATTCGGAGCTAACACATATATAATCTATACAAGAGCTGGAACTAGTGGAGATTCTAGTTGGTTCACTGATAATCATGTGGACATCATATGTCTTACATAAGTCGCTTAGACCTTTCTTTATATGAGAGTTACCCAGATAGTCTATATTCAGATCTCCACAAATAATAATTCTAGAGTTATATGAAAATACCTTATCTAAAACAGCATCTAGCCTTGTGAGAAATTCTTTTTCATCAGAATGTGGTGATCTGTAAATTGACAATACAACAAATTTTATCTTCGAAATTTTAACTTCTATACCAACAATTTCTAGTACTTTTTCGATAGCAAAGTCTGATACAAATGAGAGCTCTTTGAAAAATATGCCATTACTTTGAGATACTCTGTGCAAGATAGCGACACCACCAGCTCTGAATTCTTTTCTGCAATAGCTTGAACATAATTTATAGATTTTTAACATTAAAGTGTTGATTTCCTGGTCCTTTAACCAGTGCTCACATAAACAAACAATATCTATGTCATTATCATCGAGAATTATTTTCTAACTCTTCAGTTTTGTTTTTTATGCATTGAACATTTTGATGCAAAATTTTTATTTTAGGAGTATTTGTCTCTGTGTTCACTGAGCTAGTGGCTGTAAAATTCTTATCATACTCTAATTGCTACTGAGTTGACTTTATTTTCCTTTTTTCACTCTCAACCTTTTTTAGAAACACTGGACAATTCAAAATGACTTACATTGAAATCCAATCCCAGTCTTTGATTAACATCAACACAGTTTCGGTAAATAAAATCACTTTCACCACTTTCACAGTTATCACTCTTATGGCCCGATTTACAGCACTTCAGGCACTTTTCTTCATTGGGACACTGATCAGCGTGGTGTGAAAAACCTCCACACTTGAAGCAACGGAAAACAGGAACATATTCGACCAGTTGACAAAAAGATACTTCTCTGCCATGATAGTTTTGATAGTGATTGGATCATACTTCAATATGGCCAGATAATTTTTTTTCATCTTCTTGATTGTTTTTACAGATATTTTTAGCTGATCGTGTAGAATAAAAGAATTTTGTTTCTTTATATAATTTATAAGTACTTCATCTGCATAATTGTCTTCCAGATGCAAAATTTTCGAGATATTTGCGAGATACCCACTTGTAGAGTTGATGGTTGTAAGTTTTTTCGAACCTCTTCCTTTGTCGTTTGAGACTCCTGCTTGTTTCTAGGTTTTATGATAACTACTTCATTAGCCCTTTGGGCTGTAGCAGTAGCATAGGTTTTTGAGACTTTAGGTTCACTGCTATTAACATCAGCAGCACTTCTTTTATTAATCATTTTTTTAAGTTCGCTTATCTCCGAAGTAACCTGTTTCCTTAAGTTACAAATTTCTTCTTGAAATTTCATTATTAATTCATACCGGGAGAGGCACTCTTCGCAAAACTATTTCATTGACTTGCATGACAGTAATGTATCACAATATTTTTTGCTCAAATTTACACATTTCAGATGGTAAGAATATCCACACGTCCCGGAACATTTGACAATATTTTCTTTTCCCACCACCAATTTTAGTTCACAGCCACCACAATCGAAATCTTGATCTCCATCCATGACTTAGACCCACACCTTCATCGACGCGGTACTACACAGCTCCACGTTCTGCACGTTACTGTACATCAGCTGGTACACTGGACACGCAAAAATCGACTTTAATGATAAAGCAAAAAGTATGATGCTATCAAATGTTTACGTTAAAATGCAGCCGTTTTTGAACAGTTTTTAAAAAACATCACTTGCACATTAGAGTCACTAATACTTAAACTTAAATTGAATAATTTTTGACTTTCAATAACACATTAAAACCAGAGACAAGGAAACACAAACAGTGTGACGATGTGACCACGACCGTAATATTTTAGAGCTAGTAGAGTAGAGTAGTTCCAGTAAATCCTACATCTCTCGTTCTTCACAATGGGCTTTGGAGCGTATGGCAGCACCGATGTCTCATCTATACCGTATGAGTGCCTTAAATGATAGTAGAGCACTAGTAGAGCCGCGTTGTTCCGATAGACGTGAACCGTCCCAACGTACGTCTAACACGCCTACAAGAGATGTATAAGAGTCTCTAGTGCCTACCGACAGGCTCTACAACGGGTGTCGGGTACATCTACACCCATAACCCTATTACAGTATACCAAGGTGCTGAAGACACCGTCTTCGTCAGCCGTTATAAAGCCCTCGGTCTCCGAATTCAACCCAGTAGACCTTAGGAAAGGCAAGGTCAACTACTCAGACAAGCCATGCTCTTCTAGATGTTTGTAGAAGCTTCCATGGATTGGCTTATTTTTTTGAAGTCCTAAAAGGAAGTCGACTTCGGCAGTTTTAATGTGTAATGGACTGTTGACACCTCCGCGTGAAGTCGAGTCTGAGGCTGAGCTCTTCGGCCGCTCGTTTCGCTGCGCTAAAAAGAAAGGTTCCTTTACTTCTGTCAAGATGTTAATGACACCTTCGGCGGTCTGATTTGGGTGGTTATTCTTGTCTGTCTATTTTCCATCTTGATTCGGCATTTGCTTCACTCTGCGGCTAGCTTCGCTCCGTAATGTGAACATCACTTTGCGGCGGGCAAAATGTGTTTCCAATAGAGCGGCCGAACGACTGCGGCCTGGCCGCCGCACAGCACCCGCGCACCGCCCCCACCCCCACCCCCGCCTCCGCCCAGCTGCAACAACGACAAAGCCCATTCATTGTGGAGTCACATTTCTGCTGCCCCCATACACGTAACTGAAGCGATACACCTGGTTCGGGCCCACTCGCCAGTACGCCCAGTCACATACGGAAAAGGCTATGAGCATTATTGCCCTAGCGGCAGTTTGTGAGCGGCAGCCTGCATCTTGTGAGGGTTGCGCTTAGTGCCGTTTGCGCGGGTGTCTTGTTTGTTTAGGTTTTGAAATAATGGCGAACCATAGTGTTCAAAATATTTAGTCGCTTATTTCGCGACGCTTTCGCTGACTGAAAAAAGCCGTATTAAACTTCTGGTTAGAACGACTTCCGATTTAAATTTAAGTCAAGCAAATAAAACTTCAAAAAGTTCTTACACAAGACGATTTTCAAGACAAGTGTTTGAGAGGAACAAGTAGATATGTGGCTATTAAAGTGTGAATGCATTGCTTCCGCTGGAAGTGTGAGCAAGACGTAAATTGTTCGACAGAATTAGCTTTTCTGGGTACTACTAATATTGCTGCTCAGTTGGATTCAGCTTACCGGCCAAAATTTTAAAGCACAACAAACAAATAGATAGGAACCGGTATGTTTTAAAAGAAATTATAAATTGCATTAAATTTTGCAGTGAACTGGAATTAGATTTAAAGGACCACGATGGAAAAAACAGCTAGAAAATCGTGGCGTTTTGCGAGAACTAATTGACTTTACATCTGAACTAAATTCTATATTAAAACATAGTTTAAAAAATAGTATTGTGTTGAAAGGTACCTCGAAAACAATACAAAACGAAATATTAGACAGTATGTTAGAAATATGTCACAACGAAATTCCAGATCAAATTAACAAAGCAAATCACAGATACAGATTTTTTAGCAGTACAGTGTGACGTAACCAGTGACATTTCAACGTCGTTGTCAAATGGTAGTGGTATTTAGATATCTACATAAAGGCAGTACAATTGAACGATTTTGCTACTTTTTAAGAGGTTTATATAAGACTGCTACAGGTTTAACTATTTGTATAAAAACCGAAGTTAATTGCACAGACCTACGATGATGCAAACTACAAACTGCACTGCGAAACACAACATCGACACTATGGCGTCCAAAAGCGGAAGATATTATCCATCCTACTTGTCTCATTGTCTCAAAATATAGTCTACCGCATTTTGACGCTTCAATATTTAGCGCACATTGTACTAATGCAGGACAGAATGTCTAGCTTATTATCAGCAAATCCTATCTCTTATATTTCTACATACATTTTTCTAGGATTCCATCGTATTACAGAAGATAATTCCAATAAGCTACCGGGACTGGCGGCACTGGCGCTCTGTTTTCGAGATCGGTCAATGGCTGCGGACTAATACTCCGCATGTCCGTTTTAGTCAATTAGTCATGTTTTTCCAAATCACTTTTTTTTATGGAAATACAAAAGGAGACTGTTTCAAATCATAGAAGTGTCCAAAAAAAAACAAACACCATGCTCTAATGGCCAAGGAGTCACTCATTCAAGCTCTTTCATTCACTCATTCGTTCGTTTGTTTGCAAGATACAAATAATGCCACCCTAGAAGGTTCAGCCTTGTGGCAGGGCATATGCGTACATTAGATTTATTTATAATACCTCACCTCACAAAAATGTTTTATAGATTCATATCTCCTATCTAATGCCAGTAATAATCCTGATCAGCACTTTTTCATATCAGAATTGGATGGTAACTGCTGACAGCTTTCTTTAACGTATGTTTGTTATTTTTCCATATGTGTTATTGGACATTCTTCCAAAGAGAGGGGCACCGGATAATTCTATACTTGCTTTTATAGGTGCCAGTGTACATTTTTCCGGGAAACTAGAAATAGGTTCCCGGAAATCGGCGGCGTCAAATGGTCTCACAGCTCATGTTCCGTCGCTGGGCCGATGTTCTCGGTTTCTCATAAGTGACAAATTGGATTAATTAAAAGTAAAAAATGCTCAATGGCTCTTCCAGGATCAAAAGATTCCGGAGGTAAAATACCTGGCCGTTCGGATCTCCGGGTGCCAGGTGGTCCGGGGGGAACATTAAGCGAAGTTTGTATAAATAATTGTGCTGCCACTCCTCGCCGGCCTAACAACAGAAGCCGCCCTTCGCAGCAACTTCGCGCTGACGACAGGCCCGAAGAAACTTGTTCAGAGCAGACTTTACAAATATACGAGGTCTTGCCTCCAACATTACTCTGTCCATCAACACCTTCAGGCAGAGAAACCACATATTCTGGCTCTTACGGAAACTCAAGTCGGCTCTTCAATAATAGATAATTGCTCCAGATATCCCGAATATGACTTCAGACCCTATTTAGACGTAGGTTTAGCGTATGCGTGTACGTTAAATCTGGGCTTTCTTGTCATCGAGAAGAAGAGCTCGAACTGGATGAATTTGACATCACATGGCTAAAAATATCCTTCCAAAATCATTCCAAATTTATATGCTGCATTTATAGGCCACAACTGCACTCTTCGAGAAGCTTCCAGCCACTGTGGACGGGCTGCAATCAGATCACGGTCATTCAGAGATAGTCTTTCTAGGTGATATCAACGTTCATAACTCATACTGGCTCAAACACTCAAACAAAACGGACGACGAGGGACGTGAAGCTGAAGCCTTCGCTATTAGCTGCGGCTTGGAGCAGATAGTCTAAGAACCAACAAGGATCCCCAGCCGCCACGGAGATGTTGCTAGGCTGTTGGCCCTATATCTCACAACTACACCAACAATCTACTCAGTGAAAGTATCCGCCCCACTGGGAACGTCTGACCATAACACCGTCTCAACGCTATACAGAATGCATTCTCCAGATCTCCACCATACACAGCCTCGCCGGGTATGGCATTACGGATCAGCAAAGTGGGACGACCTAAGGGAGCACTACCAGTCCTTTCTCTGGAACGACGTCTGCTTTAAGTCACGAGACCCATCAGCTTGCGCCCAAGACATAACAGAGGTATTAATATCCGGCGTGGAAGCCTATATTAGTCATATCGTCAAGCATCCCTCCAAAAACAAGCCACGGTTCAATCAGCGTTGTAAAGATGCAGTTACCTCTAAAAGCCAACATTACAAAGAGTGGAGGAAAAATACAAATGCCGAGAACCACCGCAGCTTCATCGACGACAGAAACCCTCGACAGAAACCATTGTAAACGCGTGATTGACAGCAGCAAGGAGGAACACAACCAAAAAATTAAGGACAAGCTCATCTCATGTCCTAGTTCGTCCAGAACATTCTAGTCTGTAGCTAAGGCTGTTAGTCAGAACTTTTCCTATTCGTCAATAACATCCTTGACCAGAGATAACAAGTCCATCGCTTCTGCTCCTAAAGAAAAAGCAGACATCTTGGGGAAGCTCTTCGCAGCCAATTCTACTGCAGACTTTCAAGGTAGTGCTCCGACCACCACCATAAGCGTGAACTTGAGAATGGCAGAGGTCAAATGTCAACACCGAGATGTTAAAAACATCCTCCAAAAACTGAGCACGAATAAAGCTACTGGTCCTGACCAAATTCCAGCCATTGTACTTAAACGCTGTGCCGCTGAGCTTGCACCTATTCTTTGCAAGCTCTTCAAACTTTCGTATCAGCGAGGCGTGTTTCCCGCTTCGTGAAAGATTGGCTGCATACAACCCATCCCCAAGAAAGGCAAAAAAACTAGTCCCACCAATTATAGACCTGTGACGCTTCTCAGCATCATGTCTAAGGTTATGGAGACTGTCATTAAAACACAGCTCCTGAAATACCTGGACAACAATAACATCATAAATGATCGCCAGTATGGCTTCCGTAAGCACAGGTCCACAGGTGACCTCCTTGCCTACGTCACTAACTTAAGGAACAGAGCAATAGAAAATCATGGCGAATCCCGTGTTGTTGCACTTGACATATCAAAAGCTTTCGACAGAGTGTGGCATGAGGGACTTCTGGTCAAGCTTGCTGCTTATGGACTACCACCTGGCATGCGCCAGTGGTTGAATAGCCTTTTGAACGACCTATCTCTGTTTGTTGTAGTCGAGGGCTGTTCATCAGACGTATTTTCAATAAACGCCGGTGTTCCTCAGGGATCTCTCCTATCCCCTACACTGTTTCTGCTGTACATCAACGAGCTACTGGAAATAACATCCAACCCAATCTACAGCTTCGCAGATGACAGTACATTAGTGTCGTGCATGGAACCAGGCAAGCCACTATCAACCCAGCAGACGATACGTCGGCGACAGCAGCAGGGAATCAACATCAACAATAACATATCCTGGCACGACCACGTCGTCAGTATTGCTAAAACGGCATCCCAGAAGCTTGGAGTTTTGTTCTGCTGTAGGAAGTTCTATACACCAGAGCAACTGCTGCTGCTCTACAGGGCACAGATCCGACAATCGCTGGAGTATTGCTCCCATGTGTGGGGATGTGCTCCGAAACACTCTCTTAAGCTTCTGGACACTATCCAGAAAAGAGCAATTAGATTAATCGATACGCCTAACCTCACAAAGGACCTCCACAGCCTGGAACATCGAAGGAGGCTGGCTGGCATATCCCTGTTTTATAGATTCTATCACGGAAGATGTTCTGGTGAGCTCTCCCAGATAATAACACCTAAGGCCGTCGGAATCAGGAACACTAGAGAAGCTCTCCGAGCGCATCCTTACCAGGTCGAGGTCCTTACTCCCCGAACCAGTTGAAGAACTTCGACGCTGTGGAATCAGCTGCCGGGGGAATTGTTTCCCGACAGCTACAACCTGCAGCGTTTCAAATCTAACGTAAACCGGCACGTATCCTCTCGCAGCGCTTCTACAGCGCCATAGGGTTTCAGCCTTTGCGGGAGGCTGACCATAAAAGAAATTATTCACGCTATGTAAAGCGTAGGTAGGAATAGCCTGGAATATAAATCTCAACTCTGGGGAACTGCTGTCCCTACCACCCTCTCTATATTTAACGCTGTCCAGAAAAAAGGCAATTCGACTAATTGGTGATCCGGCCACCTCCAGTCACTTTCTCACAGGCGTGCGGTTAGTGACCTCTCACTCTTCTACTGATATTTAAATGGAGTTTGCCCTTCTGAGCTATCATGTGTAGTTGCGCCGCTCACTGATTTTTTGAGATGCACCCACGTGACTGCTGCATCCCATCCTGAGGCGGTCGTTCTTCAGACATCAAGAACCGATAATACCGCACATTTACTTTCAGGGTTTCCAAGGCCGCCGCCGACGCGACGCTAACAACGACTCCCCTCCTTCTTCATTTTACACTCCTTGAATCTCGATATCAATCCAACCGAGTACAACGCGTTTGAACCAACGGCAAGTATCACTGTGTCCTGTAAAAGATACCTTTGACACAAATACTGCTTGCTAATGTCTCAAATCGATAACAA